>AZIM01003434.1:75264-85871 GCA_000516915.1 Ophiophagus hannah | reverse complement strand
AAAAAAATTGAATCCCACCACTGATCAGCAACCATTAATATGGCTCTGCACTACATCCTACAACATCTTGAATCTCCAAAGACCTATGCAAAGGTCCTTTTTATAGATTTCAGCTTGGCATTAAATACCATCATTCCAGATATTCTTCTAACTAAACTGATTTAGCTAGCCATGCTTGACCATACTTGTAAATGGATTGCATCAGATACCCATACAATTATGACAACCCCCCACCCACCCCCGGGCTGTGTGCTGTCTCCGCTTCTCTTCTCTCTCTATACCAACAACTGCATCTTATAGGATCCCTTTGTTAAAGTATGAAGTTTGCAGATGATACAACAATGATTGGTCTCATTCAAGACAGCAAATCTGCATATAGGTGGGAAGTTGAACAACTAGCCTTGTGGTTTTGCCAAAACAATCTTGAACTGAAAATATTCAAAACTGTAGAAATGATAGTAAATTTTAGGAGAAGCCCTCCTATTCTACCACTTCTTACAATACTAGACAACACAGTATCAACAATAGAGCCCTTCAAGTTTCTAGGTTGAATAATATCTCAAGACTTAAAATGGACACTTAACATCAAAAATGACATAAAAATGTACAACAACAAACGTTCTTCCTGTGCTACGGCAGAAAGCTCAGATTTCCCAAGGAGCTGCTGATACAGTTTTGCAAAGGAATTATTGAATCTGTCATTTGCACCTCTACTGTATAACTGTCTGGTTTGGCATAGCAACCAAACAAGACAAACATAGACTTCAATAGGTAGTTAGAACTGCAGAACTGTCTTCCATTGAGGACCTGTATACTGAATAAGCCAGAAAGTGGGCTGTGAAAATATCTACAGACCCCTCTCATCTTGGATATAAACTGTTTCAACTTCTTCCTTCAAGATGATGCTATAGGACATTGCACACAAGAGCAACTAAACAGAAGAACAGGTTTTCCCCCATACCATGTCTCTGCTAAACAACTAATTCCCACAACATTTCCGGACTACTTATTAGGGCTGTCTTACTATTACCCTTCTCTTCCTTCCTATTACCTATACTTATCTTCTTATGAGTATGACTTTGTTTTATATAGTATGCTAATATTACTTATGTTGATTAATTTTATTTAATATCCTATGACCATCACTGAGTGTTGTATCTTATGATTTATGATGAATGATTATAATCATGATTTATCACTTGTTGTTTGTATATATACTGAGAGTTTATTCCTTATGTGTGCAATCTTACTTTTCCTTGCTCTTTTCTCTACCATTTCTGCTGTTATTACTATTTCTTTCATTTCAATTTCTTTTTTATTCTTATCTACCTCTTTTAACCTCTTTTAGTTGTATTTATTTGTATTATCCCGTATCCATGCCCAATTGGCAAAAGAAAGCTCTCTACTGTATCAGTTGGAAACATATGGAAGAGGCCTTCATCTTGCAGTGGATAAACAATGGCTAAAATGATAGTGATATATATGAAATATATTTGATATGATATGAAATATACACATTCATATATATTAGAGGTAGGCATTTTTAAACTGGTATCAATAGAGATGCTACTACAGTAAAATTTTCATCTTGATACCATAAGTATGAAAGGCATAGAAGTCTGGATGTGGTTAATATTAACAGTGCTTCATTGAAAAGAGGTTTAAAATCTCTTTATCCCCCACATATCTTAAAGGGAGATTTTATAAGTTCACTCCTGATTATAGTCTCTGTCCTTGTGATGTTGGACAAATGAAAACATAAATTAAGTCTTCCATTATCCTATTATAATGATATCAAAACCAAATTATTGATCGTAAGCAGACTCAAAGGCTTGAACCTTGAAAATATGTGCTGTCTTCTTCCAGATATGCTACCAACAGATGGCAAAGATTTTTGCTCTGCTTTAAACTTAGAAAGAAATATTTAAATTTTAGTGGTAGCTTTGGCTTTATCTTGATATAACCTTTTAGCATCTAAGAACTGTTTATTACTTTATTTTGCTATAGTCTATTCAATTGTTATTGTATTTTGTGTGCTTATAACAATAAAACTAATGTCTATCTTTCTGTCTGTCTATCTATCTATCAGCTGTCTGTCTATCTACCTACCTAATTATCTATCTATCTATCTATCTATNNATCTATCTATCTATCTATCTATCTGACATTCTAAATTGACTATTCAGGGCTTTGACATTAGTTGAAAGTTAATTTAATTTTTGTCATCATTTCCTGAAATGTCAATCAATTGATTCAAATTATGATCCATTACAGAAAAAGACTTGAGCATCTTAATTGCCTTATCTGATATGTACACAAGAGCTTGCCTCTATCCCAAACAACTTCTGGACAAAAGTAGTCCACCTGTATTTTAGCTTTTTTTTTTAATTTAAAGAAATCTTTACCATATAAAATTACTAAAAGAATAAACATTAAAAACAATTGATTTGGAGGCAAATCAAGCTCCCAACATGCAGTCATCTCATCTATCACATCCTTTGGGGAAAAACCAGGTTATCAGTGCTTTTCAGAAGTGTAGGAGAAATAGAGAACTGCCAAAATTCAGGGGGCAGAATTTCCTTTAGAGCAGGATCTGCAACAGAAAAGGCATGTTCCCTTGCTCCCATAAAGTGGCAATGTTTAAGAGAAAAGAATAGGAATGTATTCACCTTATCTAACTTCGTACAATGGGAAGATGAAAATAAATCAAATTTTTGCTAATAATATTGTATTGATACATAACAGTGATTCTATAATGATTCTATTGATGGAATATATACAACAATATGATTTGATGTCAACTGCCAAATCAATAAAGACAAAACTTCAAATGCTAATAGGGAACATGAATGCAGATGAAAGACACTTTGTATATTGATTAACAGGCTTTAATATCATTTCCAAGAAGGTAATTCATAATCAGTATCTTAATACACAATATTTTTCTACATTTAATTAATACTTTTCTTATTAATTATACTTTCTTATAAGCAGTACAACAATAAAAGAATCATGAAAACAAGGGGGAATATTGAGAAATTTGACTGAAAATCCTATAACACATATACTGGATATTTGTTAGGAACAATTTGTAATGTATAAGTAAAATACATCTCCTAAGTCAAACAAATCAAAGACACTATGATTAAACAGATGCAGAACTTGAATACAGTTATAGTGATGGAAGAGTGGGAATTTTTAAAAGTGGGAAAGTACAAAAACTTTGAAATTATAAGTGAGAATGAGTACAAAATATTTTCAAAGTGGTAAATCATTCATAAAGATAAAATATTCTTCTATTGGAAAAATATTGATTCCCTTTTCAGAATAATGACTAACCAAGTTGTGAAAATAAGCCTTCATGTCAGAGGAATGAAAGGAAAATGGCAGCTACAAATAGAAAATTTTGTCCCCTCTGTCTCTTTTCAGAGTTCACAGCTCAAAATAATGTTTTTCGGTAATTTACATTTGTTCTTCTATTTTCTATTTATGTCTGCTATACAATAGTTTATAACATAAATTAAAAAAAACCTTTATCATAAAAGCCAGAAGGTTGCAGATACATAAAAGCAACTGTTCTATATGACTTCTATACATTCAAGAATGTATTTCCCACTTAATAGAATTTCTAGACAGATATACAAATTTGATTAGAATGAATCATAAAAAATCATTAAAAAGAAATACAGTACAANAATATATAACATTTTTTTCTTTAAACAAAAAGGCATAACTAATTTCATTATATTATTATTCACCTCTCTTTCTTTCTGTCACAAAATTCAATACTGGATGCTTCTGTAAAATCATAATAGATTTTAAGTACCTAGTTTTAATGTTATGCACACTAATTAACCATAGTTATGCACTAACTATGTAAAATCATTTAGTTCCACCAATTTTACAAGCAGAAAAACTTCTGAATCAAAGTAATCTTCCTTGGTGTGCATATCACTTATTCACCCACTGAAGTTCAGGCATACTCCACAAAGGCCAGGAAACAAATAATATATACTAATATATACATAACTGAGAATACCTCTGTAAGGTGTGTGGGGAAAAATGGAGAATCAGCTTCCAGAATGCCATTTTGAACTCCTTGTTCCTCATGCTATAAATCAGTGGATTCATGATTGGTGGCAACCTACAGTAAATCAAAGAAATCAAAATATCTGAAGTCGATGGAGAGCTCGATGTGCGTCGCAGATAGGCAAAGCTACCATTTATCATAAACAGACAAATGACTATGAGATGAGGTAAACAGGTAGAGAAGGCCTTTTGCTTCCCTTGGGTAGATAGGATTTTCAAAACTGTTCTGAAGATCTGAACATAAGAAAAGGCAATTATAACATAGTAAAGAAAAGCTAAAGAAGATACAAAGATAACTGCTTGTTCCATTGCAACATAAAACTTAGAACAAGAGATCTTGAGGAATTGAGGAATTTCACAGTATAATTGATTGATGATCCTGGAACAGAATTCTAATGTAACTAAATTTCCTATATGGAGCATTGAATAAAGCAGAGCACCTATCCAAATGCTAGTTGCCATTTGGATGCAGGCTTTTTTGTTCATTATCATCTCATAATGCAGTGGCTTGCAGATGGCTACATAACGATCATATGCCATGACACCCAGGAGAAAGAAATGAGACATGATGAAGAAAATAAGAAAGAAGACCTGACAGAGACATCCAGAGTAAGAAATGGCTTCAGTGTTCATCAAGGAATTTAGCATGGATTTGGGAACTGTGACTGAGATGGAGCCAAGATCTTGCAAGAATAGATTGACTAGAAAAAAATACATGGGTGAATGGAGTTGATGACTGTAAACAATGAGAATGATAATGAGATTTTCAATGAGGGCTACCAAATAAATTATTAAAAAACAATAATATGGATTATACGTAGCACTTCAGTATCAGGGAATCCATGTAGAAGGAATTCACTGACTCTTGACTTATTTCCCATTCTGTGTTTAGATTTCAGAGTTTGTAATAGAAGATAAAATCTTACACTTTTGTACCTATGGCAGAATTCATGGGAGTGAAATGCTTGTTAAATATATATATTTTTAGTATGAGAGTGCTAGATAAAAACAGAGGTTTATCTATGGAATGTTTCTAATTGTCCTCAAAAGGCTCATTTCTCAGGAGCCTAACTGACTTCAGCAAATTTAAGTCCATATAGGTCTGCAAAAAGTGTTTAGAACTTTATTTGTCCTGCCTTTATTCTATAGAGAAAATAAATGGCGATATAAAGAAATATATGGTCTTTCAGATTGCTTTGATTGGAGCACAAGATTTCTGTACTAGCTTTAGATTCAAAAATTATTTGTGACAAATTAATATTTTTAATTATCTCCATTACATGGTCATATTTATTTTGTTTATTTCATTATGTATATTGTTTATATTTTTATACCCAGGCTGAAGACTAGGAGAAGTGGAAGGAGGAAAAGGAGGAGGAGGAGGAGGAAGAGGAAGGAGAGGAGAATTTAATGATGGAAAATTAATAAACATCTAACTCAAAAAGACAATAGAAAATTACTTGTTTAAAAAAGATACAATCTACATGTTCAATATTATTGCCAAAATCAAACCAGGGCCACTCATGAATATTTGGAGAGGTCAAGGCATTTTCAACACATGAATAAGAATATAGGCCTTTGATGACATGGGCAAAGTCTCTAGCTCAGTTTGTCTGATTTGCTCCCCTATGCCAGAAGGAATTAAAATACCTACTCTTTTAAAAAGTGTATTTTATGTATTGAATGTATTTGGATGATGTACATTTTTCATATTCATCTCCCACAGAAAATTCTCAAATATTTGTTGTTGTTTTCACATTATTCTATGACATAAGGCAGAATATTGATTTTTTTTCCCAAAGAAAAATAGTCTATAATACACTGGATAAATATAAAAATTTGGTTGAAAAAAGGTTACTTTATCAACAAAATAAATTGTGCAATCTGGTTGACTTGGACCATGTACATTTTTCATAGTCATTCCCTATGGACAATTCTTAAATCATTTTTTTTCCATATTACCCTGTATAAATATATATCCTTGGCTGAACAAATGTTTTATTGGATCCTAATTTGACCCCCCCCCCAGCATCCTTCATAAATACTGCTTATCTTGATGGTAAGTTTTCTGCCAGGTTTTCTGAAACAATATAACACTATATCTACCCATTCAAACACACACACACACACAGAGAAACATATTTACTCTTTTAAATATCTTCAGTGTTAGTTTAGCACTGAGTCTAGCTTTTTTTAGCAGCCCTAAGTCCATGTTAGTGGGAAAAAATGTACTTAGAGCTTTGTTCGTACTTCTTTCAATGTATACATCAAATTATGCACTGGCCTTTCAGATTTCTTTGATTGTGTGTGTGTGTGTGTGTGTGTGTGTGTGCGTGTGTGCGTGCATGCGTGCATGTGTGTGTGTGTGTGTGTGTGTGTGTATGTGTGTGAATGTACTTTCTACATTTTAAATATTTAAGTACTTTTGGTCCCTTACAAACCTGATGGTTGAGGAGAATTTGGTGTTCGGTTTTACTTTTTTAATATCTTTTCAGCTTATACAGATCCAATTGTTCAACAATTGTAATTAACACATGCATCAACCAGAAAGTAAACTTTCCTCTCTGTGCTCTCATCATTGATTCACATTAACTTTCAGAATGAATCCCCCAGGAACAAAGTTTTTAGTCTCTGCTGAACTACTGTGAACAAGTTCTGACAAACATTATACTTTATTCATAATAATGTATATCCCATAGTTGTCACTTGATATTCAAGTGCAGAAAAGCCTTTTGATTGTCTGAAAGAGAAAAAGAGAGGAAAGGATGATGTGTAGCATATATGGCCTCATGAGTGGCCGGAAGAACACATTGTTTTGAAGGGACCCAAAGCTAGAGAAGAAATTCCATCTGGAAATAAAATATATGAAGAGAGAAAGTAAGATGTATGTTTTCATAATTTTACTGATATATTGGATATTGTTCTTAAAACAGAACGAAATTTATTATGTACTCAGTTGTTTATACAATATTTAAATAATGTATTTATATACCATCAACACCTAATATATTTCTGTAGAGTATTTCTGTAAATATTTCATTATCTCTATTGAGCCCATGTAGTATACCTAGTCTACACAGGTTTATCATGCCAAATAAATGCCACCAACCAAATAACATATCCTGTCCGATGTCTGTAAAATAAATGTGTATCTATGTTGGACACTGAATAATTCTGGATAGAGAAGAATACTGTGGAATGTCATAATATATTACGGTAGAGTACAATTAAGTAATAAGATTGTTATCTTCAATGAATCTTATGATATCCCCTTTCCTTCCCATAAATTTATCAAGAGCACAACTTAAATGAACAAAAAACAAGGTGTGAAGTGCATTCAAAAACATAGAGAAAATTTATGATTATATACACATATACATTCTAGCATTTGCAATTGGATAGGCAGGTATCTAGTTACCTTGGAAAACATATACAGAAATTCAAAATGATAATTCTTATTGTTTTATAGTTTTCTTTGATATTCTTATATATTTTAATTCAGTTCATTTCTTTCTCTTATTCTCTCCTTTCAGAATGAAAAATGATCCCATATACTATACTATTTAATTATTAAAGAATATGTCTCTACAAATTGTGTTAGGTCAAGGAGGTGACAGATTCTAGCATTTTCAGCATTTTCTTCTTAACGACATGTAATTTTTGATATAGAAAATATTGCTAATTATTCAATTAATTATTTGCTCAGATATTATTTAATCACATATTTATTTTATGTGTAAATAAAAATCTTGAAAATATTCTTTAATAATCAACCTCTGATACACATTTTATAACTTTTTTTCATGTCCCCTCCCTCATCAGAAGTATTCATATGCAAATGCAAATGTTATTTTATAAGAAGTTGTCATTTTAATATTTATCTTTTTGTTTTCTTGCAGCTGATGCAATCACTCTTGGTAATGAATTTTAAGAAATGGAAAATCAATCATTCATCTCTGAATTTCTGCTCCTTGAATTCTCAGCAGTCCAAGAACTGCGAACTGCACATTTCTGTTTATTTCTGACTTTATATTTAATGACCCTAACAGGGAATCTTCTTATCATCTTTGCAGTGGTTTTTGATTACCGTCTCCACACACCCATGTACTTCTTTCTAATGAATTTGGCCATCCAGGACATTGCTTCTGTCTCAGCTCTTATCCCAAAAATCATGCTCAATTATGTGTTGAACAACAGGTACATTTCTTATTCTGGATGTGTTGCTCAAGTCCTTTTCTTTATCTCCTTTGTAGGATGTGATGTTGCCCTTCTTACAGTCATGGCCTATGATCGCTATGTTGCCATCTGCAACCCTTTGCAATATGAATTGATAATGAATAGAAGAGTTTGCATGCAAATGGTTGGATGTGTATGGATTGCTGGTTTCCTCTATGGAGGGTTACATACTGGTGGCACTTTTGCATCACCTTTCTGTTCCAATGTTGTCAATCAGTTCTTCTGTGAAATCCCACAGTTACTTAAGCTTGCTTGCTCTGATTTATTCCTAGCTGAAATTGGAGCCCTCCTATTTAGTGCTCTAACTGGGGTTGGCATCCTTATTTTCATTGTTGCTACTTACATACAGATCTTGTCTGCTGTCTTGAGAATTCCTTCTGTTCAAGCAAGGAAAAAGGCATTGTCCACCTGTCTACCTCATATCACTGTTTTCTCTGTATTTGTAACTATTGTCAGCTTTGCTTATCTTAGAAGCCCACCACAGAAACCTTCCCATCTGGATTTGGCAATAACTATAACATACTCCATTATTCCACCCTTGCTAAATCCATTGATTTATAGTTTGAGAAATAAAGAAATTAAAAATGCTCTATCAAAGCTTTTACATTTTTGAGAATCTTCTGAGAATATCTTGTTCATTTAGGTGTAGCTATGAATCTGTCATTATGTAGCTTCTACTGTATATTAGGAAACTGATGTCAAATTTAATTTCAGTGATAACTGCCAGACATGCAGAAACATTTCATAAAATCTTATTAATTTTCTGGAGTGGTGTGCAAGCTTGAAATAAACATCTCTCTTTATGCACATA
Source organism: Ophiophagus hannah (assembly GCA_000516915.1). Classification (NCBI taxonomy): domain Eukaryota; kingdom Metazoa; phylum Chordata; class Lepidosauria; order Squamata; family Elapidae; genus Ophiophagus; species Ophiophagus hannah. The sequence goes on along the minus strand of AZIM01003434.1, from coordinate 76,735 downwards.
TGTATATGAATGTGTACCTCTGTGTCTTATGTTTATATGGGTGTATATGTGTGTGAGTAAGTGTACACAATTTCCCACACACTCTTTCTCTCTCTTCATCTATGGAGTATTCCACTTCATAGTTGTGAACTGAAGAAGCTTCTTGGATGAGAAGTGAAACATCTTCAGGAAAAACAGTTGCCTTTCAAAAAACACATTTGGGTCTCTCTCTCTCTCTCTCTCTCTCTCTCTCTCTCTTCATATTTTCCCTCAATAGAATAATTTTTCTTCAGAGAGGAAATATCTCAATGTCCCCATATCCTCTCAGTTATTTGGACCCTTATTAGAGTTAAAATATTGCTTATATCACAAGAGCTATTCCATTACTATAACGTTATTGACTCCTACAAGTTCTTGTATCAGTGACCTAAAAATGTTGAAGGAGTTAGTTCTTTTCTCCCACTACCCAGGAACAAAGATAAGTATTTTAAAAATCACAAGTCTAAATCACAAGTTTTTAATGTCTAATTTTCTAAATTCATCCTGATGATAAACAAAACCATTTGAAATGATTTTATTCTGCCATTGGAAATGAAATAATAAGAGTCTTATTTTTAATTGTTTGAACTATTTGATAAAAATAATTCAACCCTAACCCTAATCCTAATCCTAACCCTAATTAACATACTATTCCACCTTAACTTTTAATTTGTGTTTCTCCCCCCCACAAAAAATAACCCCAACACAAAGTGATGGAATTATGTATGCCTAACCTGTAACAGAGCATTTAACTTTGATTAGAGGTGATAAAGAGAATAATAATTTCATGGATAGTTCTTGATTAAAGTCAAGGAATGAATCTTGGGGAAGGGAGGCAATAAAGAAATATATTTTTCATAAAGGGGTTAAGATTTCCTTTACACAGTTCTCTCTCCTGTTGAGATCTTAATGCTGTTGTGATTTGTCAGGTGAAATAAATCTTGGCTCTTTCAGTGGAACCTGTAGCAGAATGAAGTGATCGCCTCCTTAATAGCACATTTTGCATTTTTAATTATGATAAATCTGTATTTATCATCACTTTCAGGCTCTAGGTGTGTGTGTGTGTGTGTGTGTGTATTATCCCTGTAATATAAACAGTCTAGAGTTACATCAGTGATAAATGCAGCATAAAAGTTAATATATAATAAACAAGCTAACAGAGGTTTCACATTCTCAAAAGAATAAATTATGTCCGAAAATACCTACAAATTGGATGAATAAATAATGTTATGCTTATTACTTTTAAACACATTCACAAATACAGTGAGAAGCATCTAAAGTATGTAGGGAAAAATGATTTGCATGTTCTGATCTACAATTTAACAACCTTTTTCTGCCCATTTCCACAGTATTTTTTTTTAAAAAAAACATTACAGATAACAGATAATCAGAGTTGGAATGGATCTTGTAGGTCATCTAGTCCTACCCCCCACCCAAGCAGGAGACCCTACAT
>AZIM01003434.1:58571-69122 GCA_000516915.1 Ophiophagus hannah | reverse complement strand
AGAAGCTTCAGTCCTAAGGAAGGTTCAGGTCTGCTTTTAGATTAGCTAAAAATCAAGAAATCCTGCTTTCTAGCTTATCTAAATCTCCCGGCAAAGCAGAACAGATGATGGTCGGGGAAAAAAAAGAAAAAATAGCAACTTAGCAGGCACGTTTGATGGCGTGCATGCCAGATAAGAAGTGAGTGGGTTGGGGAGGGGAGGGGGGGGNGGGGAGGGGCCAGCCAGTGGTGCAATTTGCTGGTTCTCCGAACTGGGCAGAATCATAACAACTGGTTCTATAGAACTGGTCCGACCAGGTAGAATCGCACCCCTGCTCATCCCACATACGGTGGATCTGGAAAAGGAGATTTGGATGGTGGGGGTAAGCCCTGTGATGGCAGGACCAGTAGCAGGCAAAGGCACAGGTGCAGGGGGAGGCACATGACTTTGCTTACAAGGTAACCACGTGGCTGACTGCCCTGTCCCAGATGCAGTGGCCATGAGCAAATAAAAACAAATGGTGGGACAAAGGCAGAGGTATCGAGGAGGAGGCATTAAGGGGAGTGCATAAGTGCACCATCGTGCCTACCATCCCTGCCCTATTGTCCTCATTTATTTGTACCTATTTCCTGTATTCTTACCCATGTTTATGTGATTCAGCCTGTCGGGCGGACTTGTGTTTGATATGTCTGCACCAGAACATAACCATTCTATACATTTCCATTACTTCTGCAATAAAATATAACTAATGATGAATAGATACATTTCTCCTTTAATTGAACAGGAGTGTGAAAGTTTAAAAGTATCTTCAGCAGCTAAATGCTGATTTGAGAGAATAATAATCTATACCTAAATAAATAAATATTTGTTGTTAAGCTTTCCAGTATTTTATTCAAGCATTAATTTAAAGCATTTATTAAAATACACCAAACTGATAAAATTTGGTCAGGTATTGAAGAAATCTTGAAGATCGGCTTCCAGAATGCCATTTTGAATTTCTTATTTCCTCATATTGCAGATCAGTGGATTCAAGACTGATGGCACAATACAGTAAAACATAGAAATCAGGATATCTGATGCTGTTGGGGAGATTCTTAGACTGCTTGTTGCTTTATTGGAACATTTATTTTTCTTTGCTTACACAGTGATGTTTGGGTGTAATGAGACAAATGTTACAAAGCAATGTGTACGGCAGGCTGTCATACATTTTTTTCCTGTCGATTCATAGCTATTCCACGTCTTGCATCTCCATTGCATATTTAAAAAGTAAAAAAAAGAAATAAATTATTTTAAGTTGTTCCCATAGTTTAGAGCATATTTTACACAGCCAGGCCTTACTGTTAAAATAACTTCAATTAAATAGAAATTCCCTAGAGAGGGAAGCTATTAAATTTGATTTGATATCAGCCTAAGTATGTAGAGCAAAAGGACAAAGATATGGAATAACTTGAAAGTAGAATCTAAAAATAAAATATATGAAGAGCAAAAGTAGAATGTATATTTTCATACTTTTACCAATAAAATGTGCATTGTTTTTTGGTCAAAATAAAATAACTACCCTCTGTAATTTGTTGAATATTTAAATAATGTATTTATATACCATCAACATCGTACAAATTTCTGCGTAGTATATTATCTAAGCTGATCCTTTAAATGATTTTTTTAAAGTGAAAATTTATGCTATCTATGTATCTGACCACCTACCTATAGACATATATAGCTTCAGACTGATAATTCTTGCCTTTTCCTAAAAGATTCATTGTTAAAATTGAACTGAAATTAAAAAGATTAAGAATAACAAAGAAAGATGAGAATGATCATATAATGAACAACTGGTGGGAACATATAATTAGAAAAGTAATACAATAGAACAGATTAAAATATTATAGGGATATGAATACAAACTTATAACATGCTGGTTTTAATTCCATTGAAAACAAGAAAGTTTGCATAATTGTTGTACCTATATCAAGGAATTAAGAAACCCAGAATTAAATTTATATTTAAATAAATGCATCTACCTACAACAATATAATCTGATTTTTTTCCATTCACATTTACTATGTGGTATAAATAACAAGATATAGATTCATTTCTCCTTTAGAGAAAAAGTGTATGAAATTTAACAACACAGTTGGTATTCAGATGTATTCCTTTATGTAGTATCACAAGGATTTAATCTTAAATACTGATCTAAGACAATAATATTTTTAACTAGATTAATGCTTGTAGAATCTAAGCTGCCTGGGGCTGTAAAAATGTTTTAAAACAACCAAAACCAAGGCATAACATCACTGTAGTTTTTTTCAATTTCAAAAAGATAAAGCCTAACACACTAATTCAATCCCATTTAATTTATCAAAAGATAGATCACTTAACTTATTGTATCTAAATGGTCAAACAATTTAAAGTATTTATTAAACTACACAAACTGAGAAATTTGTGGCAGGTTCTTGAAAGACATATTGATTATCAGCTTCCTGAATGCCATTTTAAGTTCTTTGTTCCTCATACTGTAGATCAGTGGATTCATGACTGGTGGCACTACACAGTAAAACATAGAAACCAGGATATCTGATGGTGATGGTGAGCTAGATATGGGTCTCAGGTATGCAAAATTACCACTTATCAGAAATAGACAAATGACTATGAGGTGAGGTAAGCAAGTAGAGAAAGCCTTTTGCTTTCCATGGGTAGATCGGATCCTCAACACTTCTCTGAAGATCTGAACATAAGAAAAAGTAATTACAGCAAAATAGAAAAAAGCTAAAGTAGAACCAAAGGTTAGAGCCCAGACTACTGTACCGTATGAGTCACAGCAAGAGATCTTGAGCAGCTGAGGGATTTCACAAAAGAATTGATTAATGATTCTGGAATCGAAGTTCACTGTAAATAAGTTTCCTGTATAAAGTATTGCATAGAAAAGGCCACCCATCCATACACTAGTTGCCATTTGAACGCAGACAGTTTTTCTCAGTACAGTCTCATAATGCAGTGGATTGCAGATGGCTATGTAACGATCATAGGCCATGACACCTAGGAGAAAGAAATGAGACAGCATGAAGAAAACAAGGAAGAAAACTTGACAGAGACATCCAGAGTAAGAAATGGCTTCTGTTTTCATCAAGGAATTCAGCATTGACTTGGGAACCGTGACAGAGATGGAGCCAAGATCTTGCAAGGATAGATTGACTAGAAAAAAATACATCGGTGAATGCAGCTGATGGCTATAANNAATGACAGTGATGATGATGATATTTTCAATGAGGGCTACTAAATAAATTATTAAAAAAACAATGATGTGGACTATCCGTAACTCCTCGGTATCAGGGAATCCATGCAGAAGGAATTCATTGACCCTAGATTTATTTTCCATTCAGCTTTTTAGATTTCAGAATTTGTAACAGGAAATCAAATGAAAGGTCCTTTTCTCATGTATCTGTGGCAGTAATCAAGAGGGAATGAAATGCTATTCAAAGAAGTTCCTTTAATCTGGGAGTGCTAGTTTAAAACTAGAGGTTTATCTATAGGACATTTGTAATTATCCTCAGGAGGCTGATTTCTCAAAAGCCTAGTTTATTTTAAAGCTGTAAGTCCATGTAGCTGTGGGAAAATATGTTTAGGGGCTTATTCATGCTTCTTTTTATCTATATATTCTATTTTCTTATCTGTATAAAAAGATTCATTAGTAAGAAATGAACTGAAATAAAATAGAAAAGATTATCAAAGAAAACTGTAAAAAGATGAGAAACTATGTATGTATGTAGACAGGTAGATAGATATCCATATATTTGTATAATCACAAATGTTTATTCTTTTAAAAATTTACTTAAAGACTCGGCAGAAATAATGAAATAAATAAGTAAAATGATAAAAAATATAAATCATTTCTCTCTTCACTCCAGATGGGATTTATTCTTCAATTTTAGCCCCTTCATTTAAACTATTTATAAAACTTATATGACCTCCTTTCTTTTTCTGGTTGTGATGCTCAGGTCCTTTTCTTTATCTTCTTTGTAGGATATGATATTCCCCTTCTTATAGCCATTGCTATGATTGCTATGTCATCATTTGCAATCCTTTTTAAAAAATGAATGCATAATTAATAGGAGCCCTTGCATGCAGATGTTTGTTAGTGTTTAGATTTTTGGTTATCACTATGGAATATTATATATTAATGGCACTTTAGCAACTCTTGATGCTCCAATATTGTTAATTAATTATTCTCTAAAATCCCAGCTACCTATGCTCACTTGCTCCAATTTATTCCTAGCTGAAATTGGAACACTATTTTTTTAATGTTCCAATTCAGGTTGGCATCCTTATCTTCATTATTATTACCTGCATAAAGATCTTCTCTCATTCCTAACAATCCCTTCTTTTCAAGGGAGAAAAACGGCATAGTCCACTTTCCTATTTCATGTTGTGGTTTTCTCTGTATCTATTTACAGCTCTCCTTGAAGTCCTTTGACTCTTAGCTGGTGCCAATCACTTTTTCCACTGTCTTCCCTAGAAAGGAAAGATGGAAAATTGTTCAGACAGATTGGGTCAAATGATGGTTTCTTGAGGAGGGGGTGGACCAAGTTTTCCTTAAATGGTGTCAGAAACACCCTCTTTTGCAGAAATGTGTTAATCAGCACCTGGACCCACCTGTCCAGAAGGCTTTCACTAACCAGGAGGGACAAATATCTAATAAGCAAGTAATTGCCTTGACAGCCTAAGGACCTTGTCCACTTCCTCAGGTCTAACAGGATCAAACTGTTCCTAGATAATCAGGCAAGTCTACTCTCCAACCATCTCCAATGTAACTGTTCCGCCCTTGGTCCCAATCTGAAAACAGACATGAATGATTTTATCCATCACTTTTTTAATCCATTTTATTCAAGAAATTTCTTTTTTATGTCCCTATAATCCATGGGAGTTTTGGGAGTGATGTGCCAGGAGACATCTCATAGGTGCAGTTCTGTCCAGGGACTCAGCTGCTTTATGATTCCAGGCTGTGACCAAATGTCTGCATAGGAGAATCCCCAGGATATCCAGAGCTCTTTCTGGAATCCAGGGAGGTCTTTTAGTTGTTGAGAGCAAACCATTCAAATAAGTCATGCCTTTGGTTCCCCAAGGTCTGATCCCCAAATCCCCCACCAGTTCATGTTGCCATTGCTTCAAGAAGAAAATCAAATTCGGAGTGTGACTGCTATCCTATATCAGGTCTTAGATGACCAAGGATAGATCCATCGCTGCTATAATGGCCATGAATTCCCAGGCCACCTTAAGGTCAAACCTAGGGATGGCAGATGGAAATCCCTAATGTCCTTAAGCCTGGGGAATTCCACTGCCTGCCCTGAATGGCCTCCAACAACATAGGCAGGAGGTTGCTATGCAGCACAAAGGCTGATATAGCAGCAACACTCCCAATTAATCCTTTGAGCCCATATTTAGGAATAAGAACTCACACCCAGAAACTTGTGCAGCGTGAGGGTTAGAAGAGATTCCCAGATAACAACAATCATGCCTGCTGTCCTGCCCTGAGGCCTTTGCTGGTGCCATAACCTAAGTCTGCTGGACATATTTCTGAGAGGAGAATTTTTCTCTTCTGGCATGAGCCAGGTTGCAGTAATGTATGCCAGGTCAGCTTGTTTCTTCAGATGCAAGAAATCAGGAGCTGGGACAGGGTTCAAAAACATTGCAAATTTATTTCATGCAAACTATATACAAAAATGTAAATTACTAATGGTCAGTGCAAATTGGCACCAGCAAAGAGTCAAAGGATTTCAAGGGGACCTGTACTTAAGGGGGCATAGGGATTGATGATGATCACCATCCAGACTTATGATTCATGCATTTGACCCTGCCCTCAGACTCAGCCTGGTCATCTCCTACAGTTCTTTCCCAAAGAGATCACAAACATGGGGAGCATGTCATTGCCCAACCTGGTATTTATTAATAGTAGCTGAAGGGCTAGTCATCAAAAATGTGTGTAATTAACTGGTATATTCACACGAGCAGAACATCACAAAGATAAAATTGTGGTGAATCAAAAATAGTATAATGTGCACAATGTTTCAAATACAGTGCTACCTTGGTACTCAACATGCTTTGAAGTTCATTGAATTTGGTGCTCCACACATTTTGACATGAAAATTTTGTCCCAGTAGTTATCCTTTGTATAGTAATTGATGCACAAACTAGAACTTGTCAGTATTAGCTGCCTTGCAACTCACTACATTTTTCCTTATGGGAAAATGTGCTTGGTTTTCATCATTTTTGGTACTTATCATGCATCCTGGAACCAATTAATGATGAGTACCCAGATACCTATAAGAGATGGTTTTTACTCTGAGATATAGAAATTTCATATGGGGATAAAAATACGATCTACAATCTACAAACTATGATCTTGATTTAAATAAAAAGTTCTATAATTTGTATACATTGCATTCGGCTGAACAAATATTTTCTTCAATACTGTGTTGGCCATTCACCAGTACTCTTTCATAAATACTGTTTATCCAGATCAAGTTCTGTTCTGTATTAAATCCACAAGCTAGGTTTCTTAAATAATTTAAAAGAGAAGGTTATACATACATGAAAGCAACTTTTTTGCATGTAGGTGCATATACTTCTTTTTCATTTTTATTTAATAATGTTTTATTTAATAGATATACAGATTTAATTAATGGGAATGATACAGTAAAAATGTATCTGTTGAATAAAAAAGCAATTAAGAAAGCCTGTATAAAATTATATTTAGATAAATCTATATGTTGGCAGGAACATTACAATTCTATACATTTATATTAGTTCTGCAAAAGAATATAATTAATATAAATCATAATGAATGGATTAATTTCTCCTTTAAAAGGAGTATGAAATTTAACAGCACAATTACCATTCTGCTGTATTTTTTATGCTGTTTCGTAAAGATTTAATGCTAGTTGCTGGTCTAAGAAAATGATAATCTTTACCTAAATTAAGGTTTATTGGTTGTAAGCTGCCCAGTGTTGTATTCAAGCAATGATTTAAAGCACTTATTAAAATGAACAAAATTGAAAAAAATAGGTCAGGTCTTGTAAAAAACCTTGAAGATCAGTTTCCAGAATGCCATTTTAAGTTCCTTGTTCCTCATGCTGTAGATCAATGGATTCAAGATCGGTGGCACCACACAATAAAATGTTGAAATCAAGATGTCTGATGTTGATGGGGTGCTGGATGTGGGTTTCAGGTATGCAAAATTACCACTTACCAAAAACAGACAAATGACTAGGAGATGAGATAAAGAAGTAGAGAAGGCCTTTTGCTTCCCTTGAGTAGATGGGATTTGCAAAACTGCTATAAAAATCCTCACATATGAAAACACAATTAGAACAAAAAGAATGAATGCTAAACAAGAACCCAAGATGAGTACCCATTCTTCTGCAGCATAAGAGTCAGAGCAAGAGATCTTGAGCAGTTGAGGGATTTCACAAAAGAACTGATTGATGATTCTAGAACAGAACTTCACAGAAATTAAATTTCCTGTATGGAGCATAGAATAAGACAGCCCACCCATCCAGACACTAGTTGCCATTTGGATACAGGCTTTTTTGCTCATTATAGTCTCATAATGCAGCGGGTTGCAAATGGCTACATAACGATCATAGGCCATGACACACAGGAGAAAGAAGTGAGACATCATAAAGAAAATAAGGGAGAAAACCTGGCAGAGACATCCAGAGTAAGAAATGGCTTCTGTGTTCGTCAAAGAATTCAGCATTGATTTGGGAACTGTGACAGAGATGGAGCCAAGATCTTGCAAGGATAGATTGACTAGAAAAAAGTACATCGGTGAATGCAGCTGATGGCTATAAACAATGACAGTGATGATGATGATATTTTCAATAAGTGCTACCAAATAAATTATTAAAAAAAGAACAATATGGACTATCCATAGCTCCTCAGTATCAGGGAATCCATGCAAAAGAAATTCACTGACTCCAGATTCATTTTCCATTTGGCTTTTTAGACTTCAGAGCTTCTAATTGGAGAAGAACACCCACACTCTTTTCTCATGTATTTGTTGCAATATTCAATGCTTTTTACACAATTTATTTTGATGTTAGAGTGCTAGGTAAAAAGAGCTTTATATATGGGATGCTTGTAATTATCCTCGGGGGGTGTGTGTGTGGCATTTCTCAGGAGCCTAGTTTATTTTTGAAGTCATTGGTGTTAGAAAATGTGGTTAAAGCTTTGTTCATTCTGCCTTTAAACCAGGGGTCAGTAATTAATTTTCCAAAGGGCCACATGAGAAAGTGGGACTGTTATGGAAGACTGCTGTTCTGCCACTCTTTGCTGCTCCCACCACTGTACCACCTCTCTCACCACTGCCCTGCTGCCACAACCCTGGCCCCTCTGTTATTCCTACCCCTGCCTTTGCCATCATGAGGTAGACAGGTTCAGGCAAAGGGCCAGATATGGCCCAAGGGCCATAAAGTACATGGGTGTGCTTTAATCTATAGAGCAAATATTGTACTCATCTTCCAGACTGCTTTGATTGTAGCACAAGATAATTTCTGGACTGACTTCAGTTTCAAAATTAAAATATCTTTAACAAATGCATATTTTTGTTTTTTGTTTTTTCTTACTTTCCCCCTCTTGGCTAAGTACTTCAGAGTTGCAGGCAAAAAACTGTGATATAGACTGCTCAAATAGCTCAGATGTAAAAGAACATATAGAAAGAAAAGCCAAATAATCATCTAGGTAACAATCATCCAATCTTTGCATATCTTAAAAAATAATCCAAAGAACATGTTTAAAATGGTTAATGCATGGTCAAATATACAATTATTACCTAAATCAAATTTGTTTTGTTTATCTTATAATCATATTTGTAGTTTTGTTTATTCTTAGATGAAATACCACCATGGTATATTAAGGCTATAGAGGATGAGGAAGAGGAGGAGACAGAATTTAGCAATGAAAAATCACTTTTAGTAATTTTATAAGAAATATCTTATGAATCATGATGTCACCAGATGTTAAACCAGGGACATCTCACAGAGGATTCTGAAATGTCAAGATAATGCTTTCAACACAAGTACAAAAAGTATGGGACTTTGATTACATGGACAAATCACAAATCCTCTACTTTGATTTTTTGTTTTTGGTTCTAGTCCTGGATTTATATTCAAGGACAGCTGTGTACTGCAGAGCATATGAATCAGGTAGCATATTATTANGAAACTCAGTCAACTGAACATTCAAAAATGTATCACAATTACCATTGACTGGTGCTAGTGGTTGATACAGGTTGCTGCCACCATCCTAGGTATGAACCAAGAACCTTCTTAAGAAGTACAATGTTCCAAGTAGCACAGTTTTTTGTGGTTCTGCTGGTGTTATTGCAGGAAGCTGCAATTTCCTGGTGTATTTTATAAAATTCTTGGACAAGGTACCAAGTGCCCTGATGACAGTGGGCATCACTGTTACATATTTCATCCATAACCTTGTAGTTTCGATGGCCAGGTCGCAATATTTCATGATTTTTTTCCAGTTCTTTTTCGTTAACTCTGGCATCTTCTGATACAGTGATAACAATAAATTGTATGCTTTGGTCCTCGACAACTGTAATATCTGGTGTGTTGTGTTCCAAATGGTGATCCATCTGTATTCAAAAGTCCCACAAGATTTTCACCATCTCATTTTTGACAACTTTTTCCACTTTATGTTCCCATGACTTTTCGGATACAGGGCATATTTTTTACATATTGACCAGTGGATTAATTTCACAACTCAATCATGTCTAGCTTTGTAGTCAGTTTGTACAATTTTGCTGCACCCACATATTAAGTGTGAAACAGTTTCAACTTTGTCATCGCAAAGTCAGCAGTTTGGATTGTCAGTGGATTTTTGTATCTTTGCTTTCATGGCATTAGTTTGTAGTGCTTGTTCTTGAGCAGCAAGTATTAAACCTTCCATTTCTTTCTTGATAGTTCCTCTCTTAAGCCATGCCCATGTCAAGTTATTATCATATTTTATTCAATGTTTTTCAAGTGCTGTCTATGCAAAGCTTTGTTTTCCATCCATTTAATCTTTCACCCAGCTGTTTTTTTCTTATATTCTGCCTTTGTTTCTGTTGTTTTTGTAATGTTTTTCATATTTTTACAGCCTACAGCAATTTTTCTGTACTTTGGTTCACATAATCATTCAAACTATGTTTTTCTTCTTCTACAGTTTGATGGATCTGCAATAGCCCTCTGGCCCCTATTCTTCTTGGCAGGTATAACCTGTCGATTTCACTTTGTGCATGTAAAGTGTGGTACATATTCAAAAGTTTATGCATTTTCTGGTCCAGGTTTTCCAGTTCAGTTGATGATTCCAGTTGGTAGTATATCACTGGTACATCATCATCATCGTTGTTGTTGTTGTTGTTGTTGTTGTTAATCTTTGGTGTGATTCACAGCCTTTGGGACTGGTTGGTAGCTCAACAGCATGAGTCCTAACCAAGGACCTAGGAACTGTTAAGGTACAGCTGTGTGAAAAAGTCCTGCACGCTTTCAGTTTTAAGCTGTATTTACATGTTTAATCAACTTTTCA
>AZIM01003434.1:37704-53035 GCA_000516915.1 Ophiophagus hannah | reverse complement strand
ATAACTCAAGGTAGCAAACATATCCAACACATATTCCTTTTCCTGTTTCCTCTACAACAGCCTTATGATTTGATTTGGACTGAGAGAGAATGATTTGCCAAACTCACACAGCTGGCTTTCATGGCTAAGGTTGGACTTGAACTCATGGTTTCCTGTATTCTAGCCTGGTGTATATTAACCATAGACCAAATTACCTCTATGACTACTGGTATATTCTAGCTCTATGACCTATTGAGAAATATATAATAGATAGTTGCAAATTGGCACCCCCATTGTCAGGGTTTGAGCCTCTTTGACCATAAAACTTTGAATGCAGTTTCATTTATCTCTCTCTTCAACTTTTGACAAGCCATTTTTGATTAATCAAAATCTTTGAATTCAACATGGACCAATCCAGGTGATTTCTGGTTCTCCCAAACCCAACCCTTTTAGCAGCTTAAAATTACCTATTCTGTTTCAGGATCACCAGCCAAAGTTCCTCTTTCTCCCCATTAATTTCCAAATTTACAAGAACCAATACTTCTAGATCCATTTTGGGTTGCTGGCTTTTACACCACATTATCTCCTCCTTCTATTGTTGTTCCAAAAATGTCTGTTTTGTTTTCAGTCTTCACATTATTTGTCAATTTGGCACATCTCTGTTCTTTACAAGAACATACAAGCTAGAGGAATATTATGATTATCTATTGTGCTCTCAGGCTTCCATGTTAACTAAAAAAAAGGGTATGTCTTTGATGTACATGTGACAAGATGCTATAGAGCAATGAGCAACAGCAGAGAGTCACACATTATTTCCTGATGATTTAAAAGTATACTGCATATTTTAACTCCATTGCACATTAAAATGTTAAAATTATTTTCCTTACTGACCACATGACTCCAGTTTATTAATTCTGAATAGCCATCAATAAAGGCAATTTATTTGGGGCTCAAACCCTGAAAATGGGGGTGCCAACTAGTGCAAAGATGTTGAGAATAAAGATAACAAATAACTTCAAAATAAAATCTGGAAGTAAAATGTATGAAGAGAAAAATTAGATTTATATTTTCATAATTTTATGATAAGCTAGACATTGTTCTTTGGACAGAATTAAAATAACTGTAAGAGTTGTAGATATTTTAAATTGTGTATTTATGTACCATAAGCACAGTATAGATTTCTGTTTAGTATTTCCTATCTCTTCTGAGGCTTTAAATGAACTTTAAAAAGAATGAAATTTTATGATTACACACACACACACACACACACACAATATACATACATACACATACACACATATACACATACAACATATACACACACATTTGCATTTGCATTCAGATATCCATCTTTCTGTTTACCTATATGCATGTGTACATACAAATATTCCTGGTTTCAGAATGGTAATTCTCATTTTTTTATAAAGAGATTCAGTAGAAGAAAATGAACAGATAATAAATTGTGATTATGAGTATCTAGGAGGTTCTTAGGAACAACTTGAGGCAAACAAAGGCCAATATCAGCTAAAGTACTGGCAGCTATGATTTGGTGGGCTTATAAAAATATAGTATCTCTATCTTTTAAAGTAAGGCTATGCAATGTTGATCTCTAATAGATAGAATCATGCTAAGCATGGCACAGCTCTGGACATTTGATAGGATGATGACACAAAATTCTGGGGATTTATCATTTGTCTGTTCCAGAATTTCCCTCCCCCCTCTTTTTTTAATGCATATATTTAGCTTGCTTGTAAGAAAGAAGGAATTTTGATTTTTTTAAAAAAGCTGCATTGTATCCACAATAAGATTAGCTTTCATATATTTCTTTTATGAATATATNATATATATATATATATATATATATAATATTCATAAAAGAAATATAACTCAGTACTTTCAATTTCAGGGATATATGAAAAGGGCTGCTATACATTAGGTAAAATATTTCCTTTTTTCCTCCCACCAAACTTTAACAACAGAAAAGAGAATCTTTTAGCAATTTTCTGTTAACTTCACAGTTTCCTGTAAGATATGTTGCATGCAACCATGAAGTATTATTATAAAAACAGAATGTTAAACATATAAAGAAAATAAATTTGCTTCTTGCTTTCTGTACATGCTGAAGCATGTTTTCTTTTTTACTTTTTTAAATAATGTTTTTAGACAGGCATAAACTATTTATTTACTTAACTGTTTGTTTATTTACAAATAAGGAGGTAAACATATCTAACACACCCTCCACTTTCTATTTTTCTCATAACAATAACCCTGGCAAGTTGGCTGGCAGAAAGTAAGTGGTCCAATGTCACCCAGTTGGTTTTTATGGCTAAGGCAGGATATGAATTCACAATCTTCTGCTTTCCAGCATAAACCAAAAGGAATAGATAGATAGATAGATAGATAGANNNNTAGATAGATAGATAGATAGATAGAAAATTGTATATTTCCTAAAAGGAAAAGAATTAAGAAACCCATTGTAAAATTTATATTTAAAAAAATCATGTGTAGATAAAGCATGATGTATATTTTCATACATTTTTTTGCAAATATATATAATAATGAATGGATGCATTTCATCATTAAAGAAACAGAGATACGAAATTGTTCAACAGCACAGACAGTTGATTTTCATAAGAATCAAACTACTTATTAAACTACACAAAACTGACAAATAGGGGCAAGGTGTTGGAAAACAATATTGATGATCAGTTTCCAGATTGCCATTTTGAGTTCCTTGTTTCTCATGCTATAGATCAATGGATTCATGATTGGTGGTACCACACAGTAAAACATAGAAATCAGGATGTCTGATGTTGATGGGGAGCTGGACAGAGGTTTCATGTATGCAAAGGTACCACTTACCAGAAAAATACAAATGACTATGAGGTGAGGTAAGCAAGTAGAGAAGGCCTTTTGCTTCCCTTGGGTAGACGGCATTTGCAAAACTGCTTGAAAAATTTTCACATATGAAAATACAATTAGAGCAAAAAGAATGAATGCTAAAGAAGAACCTAGAATGAGTATCCATTCTTCTGCAGCATAAGAGTCAGAGCAAGAGATCTTGAGCAGTTGAGGGATTTCACAGAAAAACTGATTGATGATTCTAGAACAGAACTTCACCATAAA
This sequence comes from Ophiophagus hannah, assembly GCA_000516915.1. NCBI lineage: Eukaryota > Metazoa > Chordata > Lepidosauria > Squamata > Elapidae > Ophiophagus > Ophiophagus hannah. The sequence continues at coordinate 49,930 of AZIM01003434.1, read as the reverse complement.
CAAATTTCCTGTATGGAGCATTGAATAAGACAGCCCACACATCCAGACACTGGTTGCCATTTTGATGCAGGCTTTTTTGTTCAGTATAGTCTCATAATACAGTGGTTTACAGATGGCTACATAACGATCATAGGCCATGACACCGAGGAGAAAGAAGTGAGACAAGATGAAGAAAACAAGGAAGAAAACTTGACAGAGACATCCAGAGTAAGAAATGGCTTCTGTGCTCATCAAGGAATTCATCATCGACTTGGGAACCGTGACAGAGATGGAGCCAAGATCTTGCAAGGATAGATTGACTAGAAAAAAATACATCGGTGAATGCAGCTGATGGCTATAAACAATGACAGTGATGATGATGAAATTTTCAATGAGGGCTACTAAATAAATTATTAAAAAAACAATTATGTGGACTATATGTAGCTCCTCGGTATCAGGGAATCCATGCAGAAGGAATTCATTGATACTAGATTTATTTTCCATTCAGCTTTTTAGATTTCAGAGCTTGTAATAGAAGGTCAAATCTCATGTACCTGTATTCAAGATAAAGTGAAATGTTCAATTTCTTTTAATATAAGAATGCTAGATAAAAACAAAGGTTTAGCCTTGTTTAATTTTGTAATATTCCTCAGGGGACCCATTTCTCAGGGGCTTAGTTTACTTTAACAGCCTTAAGTTTATGTAGGTGTGGGAAATGTAGTTAGAGATTTGATCATACTTCCTTTAATCTATAGAACAAATAATGCTTTGATTGTTTCATAAGATAATTTCTTTGTTGACTTCACTTTCAGAAGTAAAGTCTCTGTAACAAAAGCATAATTATTTGTTTGTTTTTCTTTTGCTAAATACTTCAGTTTTGCATGCAAGTTGCTGTAGTAGATACTGTGCTTCAGCTCAATATAAAAAAGAGTTTTTAAAAAGATATTCCAAGTAATACTCCAGGAAACACCTATCTAACCTTTGCTTATCTTAAAAAAAACTAAACAATTATTGGTTAATCAATAGTTACCTGTACCTCCACTACATAATCAAATGTATTTTCTTTATTATATGTGTCATTCTATATTCTAACTATATTTGAATGAAGGAGTACTTCCGTATACTATGGGTATAGACTAGGAAAGAGGAGGAGGAGGAGGAGGAGAAGGAGGTGGAGGAGGAGGAGGAGGAGGNGGAGGGGGAGGAGGAGGAGGAGGAGGAAAATAAAGTATATTAAATAGAGTTGAGGAGTCAAAAGTTTTTAAAAAATCAACTTTGCATTTCCAAACCCTGGGAACAAACAAATACATTAGAACAATATCTATTTTATAATTAGTGTATTTGATTAGGACATTTAATATTTTCCCAATTCAGAAGAAGTTTCAACCTTATATTAGTTTTAAATTCTTTTTGGAACATCGTTTTGCCTAAATTTTGGTGATATCCTATTTAAAATATATTTAATCTCCCTAAAACACAGTGTATGAAAGTGATTAAGCCAATGCAAAACTCATAGTGATATGGAAACATTAAAATAGGTTTCTATAGAAGAGCATACTGAAAGAAATAATTTTGTGAGGGCAACTGTGAGCTCTTTGTTTCTCATGCTATAGATCACTGGATTCAGCAGAGGTGGAACAAAGGTATATATAATAGTCAATGCCAAATTCAAACTAGATGGAATATTAGAAGGTGGTTTTAAGTAGGCAAACCATCCAGTGGATATAAGTATAGAAAATACAGTGAGGTGTGGAAGACAGGTTGCAAAGGCTTTTTGTCTTCCATGAACAGAAGGGATTCTTAGCACTGTTGTAAAGATCAGCACATATGTTATGATGATGAAGACAAAACAAATTCCCTCTATCATAATATTGATTGCCAGAATAGTAAGTTCCAGTTGGTATGAATCAGAGCAAGATATCTTGAGCAACTGTGGGATTTCACAGTAGAACTGATCAACAACATTGGAGCAAAAAGAGACTGCAAATGTGCCTGTAGTATGCATTGCTCCATTGAAAATTCCCATTAGCCAAGCACAAAGTATCATTTGTGCACAAGCTTGTCTATTCATCACCATCCCATAGTGCAGTGGATGGCAAATGGCAACATAACGATCATATGCCATGACTGTGAGAAGGAAAAAATCAGATTCAACAAAGGATACAAAACAGAAAATCTGTCCCACACATCCAGAGTAAGAAATGTTTCTAGAGTTCATGAAAAAATTAGCCATAGATTTGGGAATAATAGTAGAAACAGAGCCAAGATCCTGAATGGCCAAGTTCATCAGGAAGAAATACATGGGAATGTGAAGGTGATGGTCAAAAATAACAGCAAAAATAATCATGAGATTCCCTAAGGCAATTGCCAGATATAGTATCAGGAACAGCAGAAAGTGTAGAATTTGTAATTCCCAGACTGTTGAGAATTGAAGGAGCAGAAATTTGGAAGGAGATGATGTATTATTCATTTTATTAAGAGGTATAGTATCTAGAAGAAAATGAAAATTAAATTAGGCAATTCCAAGCTTCCAAAAGGATTTTCAGAAAGCTTTTTGGGCATGTCAAGTCTACAAGTACTGTCTACTTTGTGTTAAAGCAACATTTTTTAGTTTTGTTTCTGTATTAGCTGAAAGTGACTCTTACAAAAGCAATATCTTCTTTTTTCATCCCAAGATTCTCTGCATAGACCCCCAAATTATAGCCTATTCTTGTGCAAAAATATGTATTCTCAATTGCAGACAAGAATGTCACCACTGGATTTGGATAGCCTTCCCATTCTGAGGGAACTAAAATTTCAAGTGAATAATTTGGAAGGAGACCTGGAAACTTACTTATATGAATTACATAAAAAGGTTATTGCAATATGTCACCTGAAAATATCAGCAATAACTCAGAAACCAGCACACAATTTACAATATTTCACACAGAAAATGAACATTGTCTTAAAATTTATTATATTAAAATTCAGTTAGTTAACAGTTCTTAAAGTCAAAATCATAACAAAAATATATTTTACAATTGAAACTCTAAAAACACATGACAGTAGTTTAAAATACTTCCAGATGACCTTAGAAAATCTTTTCATAAAGAAATACACTGATATCTTATTTCCATGTGAAATAAATATATGTTGAAGGTTTATGTGATAGAATGGGGATACAATAAAATGTTGGTAGTGGTTAACACAATTATTAAAAAAAGAAAGAGAAAAAGAAAGGAAAGATAAAAAGCTCTGCCTTTGTGGAAAGTTTGGGGTGGCTTTTTATGTAGTATTGATGAATAAAATAATATGAATGAATATGAATATTCATTCTAATTACATATCAATACATGTGTTTGTGTGTTTGTGTATGTGTGTGTGTAGGAGTCCTCTTTACTGAAAATGAGAATATAAGAAAATTCTAGGTTTATCTGCTACACTCTAAGTGGAAATTTAAGGGAGAAATGTAACAATCATTATTGATAAAAATGTAAATCTTTATGTTAATGTTTTAGGAGAAAGAAATATAGTGAAAGGGAAAAAGAGCAATAGAAGAATAATATCTAAAGCTACTACAGATTTACAAAAGAAAGAAGAAAAGAAACAGTGAGGTTCTCAACTATTCACATTTTTATTTAAAATTATTTTCTAAAAATTATGTTATTTGGGTGTATACCCATTTATATAAAATTGTATATCACAGTGCCCAAATTAGTCTCCTACCATTCAGTGACTCCAATTAGTTACCTGCATCTTACTTGTAGATATTGTTTAACATTATTAGTCTTTAAAGTGATAAAGAAGACAACTAGCATTTTAATGATAATTTTGAAGCTGTAAAGGTGAATCTGACACATTTCATCATAAAATTTAAAGTCAAATGATAACCTCTCTCATTCCATACTTTCTTGGTCATCCTGAGAGAAGCTAGGAACATTTTATTGCTTACAAAGCTATGTGGTTGAACTGTCTTCTGTAATGTTATCTTTTTGTATATTGTACAGTATAAAATGGTACAATTTAAAATTGTGTGTATATATGTTTGTTTATGTGTTACCTTGTTCTTTGATGTTACAATCTTTGATGTGTACATTTTGTCAGTCTTAGTTCAAAATAAATGCAATGGATGTTGACATTCATACTTTCTGTCCATTTTTAAAAGTTTAATATATAATACAGAATGTGTGAGTAATCATCAAGCCACACGCAACAAAATGAAAATTTCAAATACATGGTCATAGATTAAATACTACAATACTAAGTTATCTTAGTAACCATTGAAAACTATTTAGATCCCACAAATAATTACTCAGTTGCCAGAAACAGCTATGCACAGACTGTTGTCACAGTCTAAAGAATGGACTGAAACTCATGCTCTTTTTTTATACAAAATTCACTCACATGAAATGAAATGTACACTCTAAATTTTTTACCGCACAATAGAACACTGCTTTTTACATGGTTATAATCTATTTGTCACCTGAAACCACAAGACTGTTTCCACCTGAATGCAAAGAAATTTTAGGATTAAAAAGGGATAAAATTCAGTTATCAACATACTGGTAAATTATTCTATTAGACAGATGATTGAATGATGAAGAAGAATAGTTTTGAAAATCATCAATCTCCTTGACTCTAATAGAAAAGAACAGATTGCATTTTTACATGTGTTAAGTATTAAACAAGTGTTAAACAAAACTGTTTATGCTGAATTTCAAAACAATAGAAATAATACAGTTTAAAGAGAAAAAAATGACATTTTAGAGATTCTAAAAATAAGTAAAATAGTTTAGTGTAAATTCTTACGTTTATTATTTTATCTTCATATCCATAACAAAGATAAATGTAATAAGGAATACATTTTACTTTAATACTTACATTTTTCTTTGGCTGAGTGTGGATAGTGCTAAAACTATATCTATCATATCTATCAAAATCATGAAGATACACATAATACATATTCATACATTCCTATCTCTTAATACATTTTATAATTATGTTTTCTAAGCAGAAATGGCATTCAGTAAAATTTTCTGAATCCTTTGTAAAACTTTTTTTCAATATAGATTTCATTTTACCTTCAGTTGCTTTTTAATTACTTGTATAATTTATCTCTGTTATTTTTCTTTGAGAGAGTCAGTCTAACGTAGTGGTCAAGGCTGAGAGATCATGAGTTCTGGTCCTATTTTAGGCACAAAGCCACTCTCTAGAAAGTTGGTCTCTTTTAGGCTCTCTAGAAAGTCTCTAGAAAGTCACCAGAAGTTGTCAGTGGTTTGAAGGCACAAAGACATGGATAGATATATAGAGAGACATATATGTACCCCTTTCATTGATTGTTATTTCAAAAGTTGTATTCATAAAGATAGCAATTTAAACTTATCAATCTCCCTAAAGACCAGCACACAATAAGTACAATGATATTTTTCCCCTTGTAAAGGAGAATTATCTACAGAGAAAAAGAAGAAAATGTATAGGGGTAATTTTTCATTGCTATTATTTATATCAGAAGTATTTGATTATATCAAAATTTCATGGGCAAATCATTTCAGGGATATAAGGATAGGAAATACCAGTAAAACACACAAAGGCAATGAATTGGAATTATTTGTTTTCATTCTTAGATTTATATCCCATTTTTCCACTCTTGACAGTTTTGATAAAGAATCCTGGTCAATCATTTGCTGAACACCTATAATTAATGGTAAACTTAATTCTGTTTTTTTTAACAAAACAAAAAATAACCAAGTGTATATTGAATTGTATTGTCCTTGGGTGCCATTTTATAATTATTATTATGGGGGGGGGTTATTTAATGCTTTGGTTTTTTAACCCTGAGTCATAAGTGGCGAAAGATGGCTAAAAATAAATATTTTTCCATAAAGTAATTCTCAACAGAGAAGAACCACATTGCCTCAAATCCTAGTCATATATTTATAATTTATAATTATAATTTATCATTTAACCTACTGTAAAAATAAGTATTTGCTCAAAAGTTTTAGATAAAATATGTATCTTGATTTCTTAGTTAAAATACACTGGGAGGTAAGTATAGTTCTTATGCAGTACAATTGTCTGTAGTGATGGATTACAAACCAAGATTTTGAAGGAATTGGCAGATGTGATCTCAGAAACACTGAACCATATCTTTCAAGGATCCTGGAGCACCAGGGAACTACCAGAGGAGGACTGAAAAGGGGCTGGTGTAAAAAGGGAAAAAATGGATCCAGGAAACTACAGACTTGTCAGCTGACATCAATGCCTGGAAAGGTTCTGGAAAAGATAATCAAGCAACAAATCTGTGAATACCCTAAGGAAGCACAACCTATCAGTGCCAAAATTCATTGTGTTTACCAATTTGTTTGTAATTGCACAGACAATTACATTGCCAGAACTGATAGATGTTTTGCTTTCAGAATAAAGGAGCATCTTCTGAAATGGGTCCAAACAGACTTGAGTAATCCAACAACAACAGCAAATCATGGCTATAAAATGCCTTCTTTGGCCATTGCAAGGTACTTACTATCTGAATGGAACTGCATCTACATGGAGGGAAGTATGCAGTGGGGTACCTCAAGGCTCTGTCTTAGGTCCAGTAATCATCAATATTTTCATCAATGATTTAGATGAGGGGATAGATGGGTAACTCATCAAATTTGCAGATGACACCAAGCTGGCAGGAATAATCAACATTCCAGAAGATAGGATTAAGATAGAGAAGGATTGTGACAGATTTGAACTCTGGCCTCTATCTAACAAAATGAAATTTAATGGTGGAAAAGTAAGGTTCTACAATTAGGCAAGAAAAACCAAATACACAGGTATAGTATAGGTTGTATCTGGCTTAACAGTAGTAATTGTGGGAGGGATCTTGGAGTCCTAGTGGACAATCCATTAATATGAGCCAGCAGTGTGCTACAAATGCCAAAAGAAACCAACATAATACTGCATTAACGGAGGAATAGAATCAAGTTCACATGAAGTGTTAATACCATTTTACAATGCCTTGATAAGATCTCACTTGGAATATTGCATCCAGTTTTGCTCATCACACTGTAAAAAAGACTCTAGAAAGTGTATTGAAGAGCAACAAAGATGATTAAGGGCCTGGAGCAGAGGTGAAATCCATTTTTTCCCCTACCGGCTCTGTGGGTGTGGCTTGGTGGTCATATGACTGGGTGGGTGTGGCCAAGTCAATGTCACTTGGCCTCTCTCTCATCTCATCTATCTCTTTCTCCTCTCTCTCCTCTCTCATTTCTCTCTCTCTCATCTCTCTCCCTTTCTCTCTCTCTCTCTCTCTCTGACACTCTTTTTTGGGGGAAGCAGTTTTTGCACTAAGTCACAACTGCTGCTTGACCAGAGAGGGGAAGAGGCAAGAAGGATCTCTGGCAACAGAGAAGTGGTGCCTCCCCCATCTCTCTCCCCGCCCCCTCCTCACCTCTACAGCACCAGCACTTGGTGGTCATGGGCCCACTGTGGAAGAAAGTCATGATGGATGGGGTCCCTATGGTGCCTTCTCCATAGCCCAAGCTCCTGGTGGTTAAGTCAGCTGGGCCAAGCAGGCACAAGCAGTCCCAATGGGCTGGTTCTCCCTGGTTGCTGTGGAAACTGCTGGCTGGGCACCCCTCACAGACTGCAAAGCTCTCACTGCCCCTCTGGCACCCACCAAGCCTCCTCCTTCCTGCTGGACGTGCAAGCACTTCTGGCTAGGAAGAGAAGTGTGGTAGGGAAGAGGCTTGGCAGGTGCCAGAGGGGCAATGAGTGCTTTGTGGCTCCTGAGTGGGGCACGGGAGATAGTGCCCTCCCCTCACAGGCCAGAAAACACCTGGGAAGGGCCCTGATGCCACAATCTCCTGCATGCTACTCTTCCTCCCCACAGACATCAGTCCACCCACCACTGGTATCACCCCTGTTGCCAACAGGGGTGTGACTGGGTGGGCATGGGTGAGGCCAACCAGAGGCAATTGTTTGGTTCAGCAAACCAAACCCAATTGTTCCTACCACTTTGTGCAAGGTGGTGTGAGGCGGTTGAATTTCACCCCTGGTCTGGAGGCTAAAACATATAAAGAATAGTTGCTGGAATTGAGTATGTCTAGCTTAATGAAAAGAAGGTCTATGGATGACATAATAGCAGTGTTCCAATATCTACCACAAAAAACAGGGAATCAACTTATTCTCCAAAGTACCTTAAGGCAGGATAAGAAAGAATGGATGGAAGCTAATTAAGGAGAGAAGCAACCAAGAACTAAGAAGAAATTCCCTGGTAGTTAGAACAATTACTCAGTGAAACAATTTGCCTCCAGAAATTATGGATGCTTCAACACTGGAGGTTTTTAAGAATACATTGGACAACCATTTGTCTGAAATGGTACAGAGTTTCCTGCCTGAGCAAGGGGTTGAACTGGAAGACCTCTAATGTCCATTCCAAGTCTGATATTCTGTTATTCTGAGAGCTGTAGGTTTTAAGGTATCAGACTAGAAACCAGGAGACCATGAGTTCTAGTTCTATCTTAAGAACATACTAATTGGGCAACCTTGGGTAGCCACACTCCCTCACCCTAGGAATAAGGCAATGGCAAAACACTTCTGTAATTTCGCCAAGAAAATGGAAGGATATGTTCAGGCAGTCTTCCGGAGTAAACACTGACATGAAAGGGGGGGAAATGCAAATGAAGGGCCTGAAAATGAATTTTTAAGGCACACGTTATTGCTAATCCTAATTTTCAAATAGATATATTGGTGAGTGGATGATTATCCTAAGCAATCTGCCACAGCACACCAAATCCATACACCGAATCAATAAAAGGCATATCTGCACTACTAACCTACTGACATGTCTTTATTAGGCCCACTCAAGTTATACAATGTAGAACTACATAACTGTTTGAAAACCATATGGGGAGTGCTCAGCTTATGATTGGTCACATAGTGAATGTTCAAAGTTCTTACAAACCTGCCTGGAAAACTATTGAAGACCAACATTCAAAATTCTGACAGTTGCCCCTCTGCAATCACATGACTACATTACAGGCAGTTGACAACTGGGGTACATTTATGGTTATTTGCAGGATCCAGTGGTCCCATGATCATAGTTTTTTTTTACAATAATGATGCTGAAAACCGAATTACTTCCAGTCTCGGGCATAACTGGCTTCATAGACATTGGTTTATTTATCAACTGTGATGTTCACTTAACTATGATGGTAGACACTTTATGACCACAACATTTGCTTAATGACCTCTGCAAACAAATTAAAAATTGGATTTTTACTGACCTGCTTTATGACCTTCATGAATAATGACTGTAATGGGCAGGCTTCATTATGTAATAACTTGAGGTCTACTTATTTGCCTCATAGGCTATGAATTCTTTCAGACCCTCTTCAATGTCTCTAGCACTTACAAAATTTGAAAGATGCTTCAGCAAGCCTATAGAAAAGTTTCCCTCCAACTGGAGAATTGCAAAAAGAGTCTGTGAGGCATGTAAAAGGGCTGGGGAATGTTGAGAGTCCTCTTAACATTCCCCAGCCCTTTTAAACCTGCACAAACTTGATTTTTCCCCCCTGATCTTTGCAATGAGAGATAATCAGGAGGAGCTGAAGAGAGGTGAAGTGGTTCATAGAAATTAACTTGAGTCAGCTTGTTCAGAATCCTTTCCTAATGTTCCCTATTTTGTCTTAATGTCAATATCAGACACATTATTATTAATCAGAAAATGCATTTATTGTATATTTCTTATATGGAGATATGCATATTTTTCCATTTTGTGCATATTTCATTTTATATGTCTGCATATATATTCAGAAACATATTATGCATACTTTCCATGTTCCCTGTTCACCAGCAGAATCATAAGAGAAATTTCCTGTAATACAAAGCTTCAAAAGCTTCTAATGTAAGCTTCTTAAAGCTTCTTAATCAGCCTTCATCTATTTTCACACAGAACAAACTCTAAATCATTTTCATACATTAATATAACTCATTAAGACAGTTTCTTGTCTCTGGATTTTCCATCTTGTGCTAAAATTACCTGAAATACTTGGATTATTATTCATAGCACTAATTGGAACAATTACTGACTTGAGATGTGACATAACATGTTAAATGACTTTCTATAGAATTTTTGAAATTTAGAATTTATTGTTATGGTATGTATTCTGCATGTGATTCTGTTCATCCCCTTACCCCTCTCAGTGAATACAATGAACATCAATAACATTTTTAAAAATAATCATTTTTTATATATTCAAGAAAAATAAAAAACATTTAAATTTTAGTTTTTATTTATATACATACAGGAATATAACTGTATTGCTGTCTTCAAACTTTTAATTAATCTTTTGGGAGAATGACATCAAAGTATAAGAGATTTTTTTCCTCATCCATTTATTTGAGAAATGTTCAAATTTTCCTAGGTCAGTTTCAGTAAACATTAACATAACATAGATGTATATTTTTTTCTCCTTTAATTATTACCTTCAAATGTATCATTGTAAAAAACGATATCTTAAGCAGAAATATAATTAATTTTTCTAAAGAGAAATAGAGTGAACAAACCATATAGGTTCTTGGAAATACCTTGCTTTCCAATTATTATAATGAAAGTTAATTATCCAGTTTTCCAAGTATTTGAGAACTTCTGAAAATTAACATTAATTATTCCTCTAGGAATAATTTTATATCTTTTAATTAGTTAGATATTATGCACTTCAAAGCTACATTATGAAGATATTTTATCTTTATTTTTATTTATTCAATTAAAATTATTTATTCAATTATTATATAAATAAAAATTATTATAATTATTGCAAGCTAATGAAAAGTATGATACAATATATCATTCCATGCAATATATTATTTTTTATAGTATATTTTGAGTTTTATGTTATTATAGCTCATTTACCTTATAAACACTGAAATGGCAGAGAACAGAAAGAAAGAAATTCTATATTGATGTTTCTCTAGACTCAGTTTACAGATAGAAATAAAATTAACCTTCTACATCACATGAAATGAAATGCTGGTCACAAACTGAATTACATTGTGAATTAGCACCAGAAGTAATTTATGTCAAGGACAGAAGATTCCAGTTTGTTATAGTGAAATTATTTTTTTTCAGCATCTTGAAGCTGAAATTTGAAAAAACAAATGTTGTTTGATCGTATCTTGACAGTGTGCATCAGTTGGAATAAAGATTGTTACCTGTATAGCCAATCCTTTCTGTGTGGAAAATTACATGATAATGGTTGAGATATATTTTATATATGATGAATTTGACAGAGTTTCATCTTGCTCTTTTTAAAATTTTATAACCTTTAGTACTGGAGAGCCCTATTGTATTTTGTTATGCAGTGTTTTTCTCTCAAATCTGTGGTCCTGGGTAAATGTTCCAGAAGACAGATAACAAGCACTGTACATGTTATTTCCTGGGAGAAAAGCAATAGGAAGCTCATCTTATTGATATGGTAAAGCAGTCAAGTGCAGAATATTGATGCTATTGTAATTACTGATCTATTAATGTGGGTGTTGGAGTTTTAGAGTCATCTTTCTATCTTACCTAGAAAAATCCCTTCAATTTAAAGCTATAAATTAATTATTCATGACATCTTTGTGACACCATTCCCCTCCCTGTCCAATTGTGTCTGATTTGCGGAGACAAGTATCTGCAAGTATGGCAACTTTTTTTTTCAGAACTGATCTGCCATTGCCTCTTTCCTGGGGCTGAAAATGACTAGCCCAAGGTCACCCATCTGGCTTTGTGCCTAGGATAGGACTAGTACCCATGGTCTCCTGGTTTCTAATCTAATGCTTAACCCTTTTAGAAAACTGATGTACATCCATATATCAAATTTGTACAGTTTGTACTATTGTATAAAGATTGAATCCTGCCATTTATATATAATCTAGTTTGTGGAATGTTTAGACCTGTTGGCATGTTCTTGAATACAGACTCAGTGATTGCTATATACTTTGATACCAGTAACAAACTCCGATAGCTTTAATTCTTTAATGATGGTAGATCATTTTTTTTCATAAAATCCCTTGATTTGCTTGTTTGTTTGTTTTGGGGGGAAAGGCAAGATCAATATAGAGCTTTTCTTTTTTTTTAAACACCTTTATGTCCTTCTTTGTCCATCCTTACATCAAGAAATAGCAATACAAACCACACAAGACTGGATCGATTACATATTGAAAACATATATTTTTTTTTATACAGATAATAGAATTTGTTTTTCCTGGTGCAGATCAGAGGTGGTATTCAGCAGGT
>AZIM01003433.1:100117-111063 GCA_000516915.1 Ophiophagus hannah | reverse complement strand
GAAAATATATAAAATAAGTTTGAGGAAAGTATTTGAGAAAATTAATAGAAAATATGTAAAGTAATGATAAGATATGAAACTAAATGTGAAAGACGAATATGTAATCAAGGTCATGTTTGTATGGAAATGTGAAAACCTGGAATCATTCTGTTCACTAAAAAAGATGTTATTGAAATGTGGAAAAATAAAATAAAACTTTTTATTAAAAAAAAAAAGTATCATGCAGGTAATTAGAAAGTTGATGAAATACCTGTAAGGAAACACATTTGCCTTCTAGAGTAAGATTTTTAAGAAGGAGAATTGTCAAGCAAATGAATTTTTGCTTGGTACTTCTGTGTAGGCTGAATGTGCTTTTCATGGACCAAAGGCACTGAAGACAACAAGAAGAGAAGGCAATTGAGCTGGGCAGGGGAATCACTGGAGGAAGGAAGAATGACAGGTTGCCCCTATCAGGGGAAAAACACCCAAATGCCTGGATAAAAAAAATACCACCAAGCTAGGATTGCCAAGTCCAATCAGAAGTTACATAAATACAGTAGATGGGAATTGTAACACCCTGGAGTCATTGCACAGAAGAGGTGCCATGCCTCAATTCATCTGAACTTCAAGTTTAGCCTTACCAGCAACATTATAAGTGGGATTTTTATCTACGTATATGTATGTCTATGTGGGAGAGGAAAGGATTTAAAGCTTTACTTCAGAAAGTGAACAATAAAAGCTGCATTTATTTCTATGTATCTGTAATTACTGGATAAATAAGGACACATAGCACTGAAATTATTATGAAGTATCACTTTGCAGATCCCCATTTTGCAATATATTTTTATGTAACTGCTTATGTCTTATATCCACACAACCCATTTATAGTTTTATTTTTTTAAAACAAGTTATATAAGATAGATTCAATATGCATTCAATTTGCTGAGCTTAAATATAGCTTAAGTATCAACTTGGAATACTTTGCCTTGACTGATGTTGCCAATGATGACTTTCTGGAAAAAGATAAGATGGATTCAGTTGAAGGTAGACCAGAGGCTATTTCTGACATCCTTGTTAGAGGGACAGATGATGCTACAGTAAGTTAAATGAAGTTCTCATAGCCTTAAGTGATATTTAGCAGAAATCAATGCAGAGTTCACATGAGCTGAGTGTCCTTCAGGAACATTTTTAAGGTTCTTACCTATTAGTTTGGAAACATTCTCTGTAGGTTGTCTTTTTTCTTCTTCTCTCTCTTTCTCTTTGTGCTGAAGTGAAATTTAATGTTCATCATTTAGCATTTTAAATCCTTTGTCAGTCCAAACCAGAAACATTAGGCTTAAACAAAATCTGTCCAGTAAATAAAATTATTTCAATCATTTCTGCTGTAAAATATTTAATATTTTAATATTAGATTTAAATAGATTTAATTAGATTTAATATTTTAAATGCTCCAAAAGTAGGGAATATGTAGTACAGTAGTTAGGATGCTGAACTGGGACTGAAGAGATCCAGGTTCAAGTTCTTTCTCAACTATGGAAGATTACCTTTATCACCAATAAATGTAATTTATCTATCTCGTAGAATTGCTATTATGGGTAAAATGGAGGAAGTAAGAGTAGGAAGTAACTTTGGAAGCGAAGTGGAATATTGCCTCCATAATCAATAAATTGTTTCCTAAAATAAGTTCTGGATATCTCAATAGCATTGAAAAAAAATAGATATGGGTATATTGAACTGGAGATTGAACAATTTTCTTCAGCATCTTTGAAGTTCAAAATAACTGGAGCATTTAAAGATTTAGAAACTAGAGCTACGATTGTACTGGGAATCCTGTTTTTGTAAGATTAGTATTAATAGAAGATCTATCTCTATATCGAACCTTTATAAATCTTTAGAACACATCAAGTACTACTTGCTGATCTTATTTATGCAGAGAATCAGAACACATAGAAATAAACACAGGTTTGCAACATTTGTTCTTCAGTTTTTGAACTACTATATGAACTTTCCTCCTTTTTTCCCCTTCATAGATAACCCAGTTGATCAAGCTAGATTTGAGTTCCAGAAAAATCAAGGTAGTATGTCTACTGGGAACAGTACCTCATTCTACACAATAACTTTGAAATACAATATTCTCATCTGCTTTCATAACTTCATGCAAACCATGTTGACTCCCAAAGTAGTACTTTTTACACACCTGTTAGTTTTTTTATGCTTGAAGGCTCATACCAAACACAGTTCTCATAGGAACCATCCCTTGTGTTTGAGAACTGACTCTTGTTTTCAGAATCACCCCAACTGAGTTTTCTTAGAAATGTACATCCTGTCAGTTCTCTTCATTAGTCGAAAAGTTCCATAGCAAACTTTCCTACCTGTTTTGAACTGGTCTCTTGGTACTTTGCTTTTGTTAAATTTCTATATATATCTTTCACATGATACAAGATATGTGTGTATGTGGGTAGCAATATGATGACACATTGAATAAATGGAAGTCACAGCCCAGGAATGTGTATGTGCTTTGTTTCTTAGCTAAATGATGAAGAGGCATGTGAGAGGTAACATACAGTGCTATAAATATTGTATCTGAGGCATTTGTCTGCATTAATCATCAAATGATAACCTTGCATCTTAGAACATATCTGTTACTCATTAATATTATTCACATTTTTGTGAGGGTTTAGAGGAAGATTTAAAATGTTGTTACAAGATTGGAAATATGGACAAAAGAAGGTTAATGGTGCCAAAAATACTGCTAGTGACTATCTTAATTGCCTTGGCCAAGTGCCTCTCTTGTTCAGGAAAATACAGTAAATGTGTTTCCATGGGAACTAATTGTTAGATGATTTTCTTTAACTCTAAGTAAAAAAAGTATTTGAAAAGAGGTGTGCCACCATGTCATGCTTTTGACTACTTTTCGAGATAATGTAAATAAAGTGTTTTTACAAAAACTTAGCAGTACAGTAGTACTCTATATGTGTCTACTCAAAAAGGTGGGACCTCAAATTCAAAAGTTCTGGATTACATTAATACATTGCAGCTAAACAGACATATAATTGTTTCAGAGCTGTACGAACAATAGCATTTTGGGGGTGCTGGTTGATTTTTTTCCCCCTAGAGGTCCAGTGGGATAGTGGACTTTTTTTTTTTTTTACAAAAGCAATGTTTAATCTGTGTTTCAACCTGTGTATGCATTTTTATTTTAAAAAATATCAGAAATCACTAAATGTCATAAATAGCAGTAGCATGATCCTTAAAAACAGTCTGAGTAAACATTGTACTTCCAGATCACAATCTGGGAAGTGAGCAAAAGTAATAGTATATTGGTAGAGTGCTTTACCTGTTTGTTCAAGCTGCTGTTAACTGAATAGCAATGTTAACAGTAAGATATTAAACTGGAGAAGGAGGAGGAGGAGGAGAAGGAAAAGGAGAAGGAGAAGGAGAAGGAGGAGAAAAAATAATAATGTCTATGGAGATTCTTAGTCACCCAGCTCATGATTGTCCCAAAGGTGCTTTTTCAAGAGGCAACTAGACTTTCTGTTTTTCCTTTGAAGATGCTTTGCTTCTCATTCAAGCAGCTTCTTCAGCTCTGACTGGATGGTGGGGAATGGAAGAATTTATACTCTGCAGACAGCTGGTCATTTGCATTCTTTTAGAGCACGGCTGTCAAATGTGCAGTGTCACATTGCTGTCACATGGCATTTTGCAATGTTTTTTCCCCTTTGCAGAGCTGGGTTGGGAGTGCACTTACATGTGATACATCTGGCCCATGGGCTGCCAGTTTGACACCCCTGTTTTAGAGAGCTGTTGAGGCCCCTGTAGGTTTATCTGTGTCATCAGGGTCACCTGAATGGTGCAAAACATCTTCAAAGAAAAACCAGAAANTCCAATTGCCTCTTGAAAAAGCACCTTTAAGAGGAGGTAATCTTATTTCTAATAAGCAATGGCTTCTTGTGAGATCTACTGCAATACCTAGAAAAGTGAACTAATGATGTGAAGATTTAATGGTGAACTGCTCAGTTGTTTTTCTTCCACTCGCTTTCCTCCTTCTCTTTGCAGACTTCAGTAAGTTAAAATAGGTTACCAAAATTCAGCCACAAATACACAATGGCTTCTATTACCACCTGATGGTAGACTGACTCCCTGTCTCTAAAGTGCATTTAGAAGCGGTTTTTACAATTTATTTAAAAATCCTGAAATGGCTTCTCAAATAAATCACCATGAATCATAATGTGTCCCTTTTTCACATGCAAGCAAAGCCTACATATTTCTAATACATATTATCAAGACTGGAGGTGATAATGTGAACACCTGAGGAGGCCATGATGTTTCAGGACCTGGATGACTTGCCAACATTGAGGGAAGCATGGTGTCTGCTTTGAATCAGCTAATTCTGCAGGAGAATTCTGTTTGTCAGAGAATAAGCAAATGGTCAGACAGCAAGGCAATATATTAATTTTTTTAAAGTATTTACAAAAAACCAGAAGAATGAAGAACACATTCAGCACTTTGGAATGGTGAAATGAATGCTCTAAGCCTCAATGAATATTGTAGGAGGAACTGTAACAAAGGTCATGCTAGAAAATCCTCAGATGTTACTTTGTTGAAACTGATTGTCCTGATCATGAATTATAGGAAGCATGTGCTGGCTATTACTGCAACTAGTTGTCAGTTGCTGAACTGAAAGAAGATTTTTTTTAAAAAAAAATATCAAATTATTTTGGGCAACTGTTTATATCAGTGTTTTCCTTAGTGAACCATAGCTTCTCCTTTGTGTCTCTTCCATAAATAATTTGCCCAGAGCTCCTGAGAGTCGGGTGGCATATAAATTTAATAAATTATTAATAATCATCATCATCCTATTTTTACCCAATGCATTCACTAATAGTGGATTTATAAACAGTGAAATTGGTAAAAGAAACCAGCATATCCCTCAATATTGTTCTGGGGTTCTTTCTGACTTTCTGGATGATTATATGTGAACTCTTGTGGAGACTTTGACAAGATGGCAACTATGCAGAAAATTTACTGATTTCTATTTTGAGATTTTGTTTGTCAGTCTGCATTGATGAAAACTCAGAGATTTGGAAATGGTTTTGCAAATCTTTGAAAGTGATAGCATCAATACTTTTTTTTTCAGGAATCCTCAGAATCATATTTTGAATGAGACATGATATACCTATAGAATCTGTATTTTGATAACTTGGTTCTGATGAGGGGAGCCAAAGTTTGTAAGATAAACAGAGAGCAATACCAGCTCATATCAATCCATCATTTTTAAAAATAAAATAAAAGAAAGAAATAGAATTGATGATCCCAACTATCCCTGTAGCTGAACTGATTGATGGAGGGTTAATCCTTAGCAGATATCGGAATAATCACATAACAAAGCATTAGGCCTATCTATTGTAGAAGAATACTTTGTTTCTGTTCAGTGCTGTATATCTTTTTGCCTCAAGGAAGGATAAAGGGGCCTTATTATTGGAACATTGGGAAAATGCATGATTTGCTAAGCTTCCAAGGTTTTCCTTATCTAAATTGCATACCAATATGTGTTCACACTGCTCGCTGGTTTTACAATAAATTTTCTCTGAGTGAAATTCTACATTTGACTACAAAAGTGTTTTGGATTGCTGGGGAAGATTGATGGGAGATAAGATGGTGGCCAATGAATATTTAACAGGCTGTCATGTGCAAGAAAGACAGACCTGTTCTTCACAGAAACTGTGGGCAGAGCACAAGGAACACAAGGAGATTCAGACTAAATATATGAGGAGGAAATGCCTGAAAGTCAGCATTATGAATCAGCAGAATAAGATATTTGGGACAGTGGTGAATTCTCTATTGCTAGAGATTTCCAAACATGGGCTTAATTACTATCTATTAGGAATTGTCTAATGGATTTCTGCACTGAAGGATGGGTTGAATTAGATGATCGGTAAGATAGATTTTAATTCATATATATTATGATTCTTAATACCTTTTATTATTACAACTATATTAGATATGGAAAACAACAATAAAAACCTTTCTGTCTGAGTCTTATGGCCTAAAAATGCCATCCAGATGCAAGAAAAGAACTCAGACCAACCCTAATAATGATGCTAGGCACCATAAATTCAAAAAGGTAGAGAAACAGATGAAGATTGGCTCCTATCTCCCCATTGCAGAGACAACTCAAAATGTGAGTAACAGATCTACAGATCTACAGCTTTTAGGATTCTCACAACCCCCAAGCAGGGGTGATATTCTACTGGTTCAGCCTGGTTCAGCCAAACCGGTAGCTCTGAGGATCATCTGTGAGCGAACTGGTTCACTCTGATGATCAGCTGCTGGGCCCGCCTGCCCACCCCGGCTCTATGCTGACCTTTATTTCCTGTTTTTGAAACTCAGCTGCTTTGTGAAGCACAGTGGATTGCCGCGCGTCAGCTGTTTAACACACAGGGAGATTGCAGGATTGCAGGAGAAGATTAATATCAAACCCACTGTGTGTGCACAAAGCGTGCCCACCAAGCTATGTCCACAGAACCGGTAGTAAAAAAAAGTTGAATCCCATCACTGTTCCCAAGGAATATAACAACATAGAAGCCAGTAACAAAACAGTCCTCAGCCCTCCAAAGCTTCCATGAAAGTCACTTTCCACAGCAAGGAAGTAGTACAGATAACCTCCTCCACTACTACATTACTTTTGCAGAGAAACCCTGATCTTTATATTTCAGTAGCTAAATGACATTGCAGTCAAAATGGACAGCTTCTAGCAAGCTCTTAATCTGCAAATTCTCCATGGCAATTGGGATTAAAATGGAAGCTGGCCACATTGGCATTCTGGCAGTCTGTCCCATGACTTCATCGGGGCATCTTGGTGCAGCCAAGTATGACCATGTATGACAGAAAAAGCAATTTCTCCTAGAAATCCATTCAAATGCCTATAGATGGAATATTATTGTGACCTCCCTATCTCCTCAGCTGCCAAAATTGAACAATTGATTGGAAAGTTTTACTACTTACCTAGTCAAATATTGTAAGTGTTAAATGCATATTCCTGACTACCACTTACCAGGCTCAGAAATCCAATACGATGCTGACAGCTGAACTTGAACCTCCTCTGGCAGAAGAGATACTACAAATAAGTGCTGGCACGCAAGAAAAAGGAGGACATGAAAAATAAATGGGCATGACTCATTTAGGCAGTCAGTTCCAATGACTCAGCCTCATTCTGGCATATCCCATCAAGCTCCCAAAGCAATGATCCATCCATGGTGGAATGTCATGTACTCCCAGGGACCTGCATTCTGGAACTCTTTATGTACACCTTTGTTGAAAGTGAAGCCCTAGTAAAATTACAAAAATTTTGCCAATATAGGCATCAGTGACAAAGAACACTTGTTACTCAACCAAGACCACAGAAGCACACCGAAGATCTAGTCCCTTTTGAAGCTGTTAAAATCAGCTTCAATGTCTGGCCTCCTAGTCTGGCCTCACTCTTATGTGCATTGATGTGTATGGATCTGGAAAAACAACAAAAATTGGGACTTGTGAGCATTGTCTTTATATATTAAAAAGTGAAAAGGGATGTTTCTGGTAATTATATACTGCCCAGTCTCTTAAACCGAATCAGCAAACTCTACATAAGACATCTACAATGGAAATTCCATGACTGGCTAGATCAAAAAAACATATTTGCAGATCTGGTTTTAGGGGAAGCCAATTGATCATTTATCAGTGCCTAGTACATCATCATCTTATTTTTTAAAAAAACCGTCCCATAATATGACCTCTCTTTATGGCATTTCAAAACAATATTTGATTCTATATCCTAAGGTAAATTATAGGAAAAACTGGAGGCCTTATTGATTGACCAAAATCTTCCTTATTTAATACATATTCTGCATGAAAAGACCTCACTGAAAGAAAGATGTAAGCCCCAGGGCCACCTCACCAGTGCTTCTGAAACTGAGAAAGGCATCAAGTAAGGCTGCATATCGATCCTAATTTTATTTAACTTCTATATCAACTCTATGGTTGGCCATCTCCGCAACCCAAATTTTTATTCTGTAATATATTCTGGAAGACATATCTCTATTCTACTCTATAAATATAATGCAGTAATATTTTCAAGAACAGCTATTGGCCTTAAAAGAGCACTATGAACACTAAGAGAGGCCTGCAAGGAAAATTAGGAAAATTAGATAGAACTCAATCATTAGAAAACTAAAATCATGGCATTTGCCAAAAGGGTCCTAGAGCCACTCCTAGAGCATATACAGTATGGCCACAAGATTGGGCAGGTCTTCTGTTTCAAACATTGGGGGATGGGTAATCCTACATTCTGCTAGCAGTCAGAAAGCCCATAGAGACTACTTTGCTTAAAATGTGTATGGGAATTCATCTGTCATCCTTAAAATCCTTAAGATGAGTCTATGATATGTCATCTTCTACATGAAAAAAGCAATCTTATTTCCTTGACATCCATGCAGGTCTTCTGACTCAGCATGGATTATGATCAGGCCAAAACATTCATTAAATAGTTTGTAGCAGACACAGAGCATCATTTGGATCTAGCCAGGCTCCCAATGTTTAATGCCAGTGAATCCAACAGATATTATGCCACCACTATGGTATAGTTAATTAAACTCAAATTCCCTAAACATCAGAGGGACTTTGTTCTGACATGATGTCATTGCCTCTTCTTGGCTGACCTTGAAGGCCAATTCTGGGTATTCCCTATTCAGAAAGAGAATGTGCTGATGATTTTGGACACACAGAAACAACAGTGCATTTGTTTTTTCCAGTTCCTGCTTTGTTTTCTTATCAAATTTCTATCCTGTCCATTTTATCTGGAAGGTTTACAAATAAAAATCATAAAAATGTTAAAACAGAATTAAAAAGTTGAAATTATGAGAGTTCAAAGAGTTAAAAAAGTAGAGCCCTCAAGCCACTAACCAATCCCAATGTTGTGTGACACTCTTCAACTCCCACTCTGGTTGGCCAAGCCAGGTCTTAGGGCCAGAAAAATGGGGGTGTCTATCAGTTCTAAAGACAAGACATCCCAAAGGATGGAAGCAACAGCAGAGAAAGCTCTTTTCCTAGACTTTGCCAGTCAAGCTTCTTTAACCAGCAGGGCCCACAACATATCCTCTCTGCTTGACAAGTTGGGTAGGATAAGTTGATGAAATAAGAATGACAGGGTTTCTCAGGTTACCTGGTCTCATGAAGGGCTTTAAAGGTAATAACCTTCAATATCCTTGATTTGGACCCAAAAGCAAACTGGCATCCAATGTAGCCCTTAACAAAGGTATGTTACATGTGCAACCCTTGGGGCACTCAAAATTGCTTATATCACTGCATTCTGCAACAGCTGCAGCTTCCGAATAGCCTTCAATTATGGTATTCAATATTATATATCAATTCACAGTATTAATAAGTCATCTTAATTTAATATTACAGGGACATTCTTACCTCATCTCCCCATTATTGCATGAATACCCAGGCACATAGGATAATTATCCACCTCTCTGCTGCTTTCAGCTTCCAACCCTGTAACAACATACATTGTTGGCAAGTTCCGCACAGCAGTGCTTAACATTCATCAGATGATGATCTGTGCCATAAACTAGACTTAATGAGCATCCAGTTTGCTATACTAGATTGCTCTGTAATTTGATATAGTCTTCCACATACTCTTATGTTCCTGTACATCCTTCTTTTGCTCCTAATGCTCTAATGTCTAATGTTCCTACTCCTCCTTTCAGATTCTTTTAGACTCTTGTTTTCTATATAAACTTTATATCTCAATAATATATTTTTATACCTTCTACCTTGTCTGATCCATATCTGACGTATCTTCTATACTTTTTCATTGACTGCACTCCACCCTCCTTATGTGAGTCTATAACCATAACACAGATTTGATTTGATGATCAACAAAAACCTTTTATGAGTAATTGTATTGCTCAGGCTAAAGGAAGTGTAAAATTCAAAAAGCAGTAAGTGAAAGCCATAATCCCCACTGCCTACCCCTACTCCAATGAAAAAAAAAATAAAGATTTCTGTTTAATTAAAAAAGAAAAGTAGTACAATTTTGAATACCTCTGGGCATCAGAATGAGAGAAAATCTGATATTTTTCAAGGTTAAAAGAAATCTAGCCTTGCATTAGAAGCACAGAGTTAGAAATGACATTTAGTGCAAAATGCATGCATTAAATCATTCCTGACAGATGGCTGTTTATCCTCCACCTGAATGAAGAAGATGAAGATGAATCTAGTGGGGAAAAGCCTTTTGATGTCTTCTGTTGGTTCTGGCACTGACTGATTTAATCATGCAGGCGCTTTTTCAACATATAATGATTAGTTCTTAGTCTACATTAAAACCAGTCTGTTGCAACCGAAACATTTCCATAGGTTGGGGGATAGCAGTCACACTGATGAATACAAATAAATAGGGTAGTAGCTTTCCCTCCAGAATGGCATTTTTGAGAAATATTTTTAAGTGTATTATTTTGCAGAATGACAAATGTCTTGTTATTCAATGCTTCCAAAACTGATTCAGAACCAAAATCATGAAATTGTACTTTGGAAGAATGGAATAGACACAAAATGGCAGTTTTAATAGCAGATGAGAAACAAATTCAACAGTCATCTGGAACACATTTATTCAGGCAACATATTGTGTTTTAATCACGTTGTAATGTGGAACTTAATAATATAATTACTACCATAATCTTCCTCAGGGGAGGAGATGTTACCTTGGAACGATGATAAACCTCAAAGCCTTCCTTCCCCCTCCAAGCTGAGCAACCTCTTGATTTTCTTTGTTGGGAAAAGCAACCTGCTTGACAATGGTGGATAGGAAAATTGTCATTTGGATGTCTGGATAAGTGGATGTAGCAAAACCTGGAGAAAATCATAAAACACAAAACTCTGCAAATACAAATAGAATCATTGAGAGAAGAAGAAGAAGAAGAAGAAGA
>AZIM01003433.1:86590-100106 GCA_000516915.1 Ophiophagus hannah | reverse complement strand
AAGAAGAAGAAGAAGAAGAAGAAATAGTATCAATAATAATAGACGACTTGGATGCAATCCCAAAACATCTGGAGTACCACCTGAACATCATTAGCATTGACAAACTCATGATCAGTCAATTGCAAAAGGAAGCTTTTATTTGGGACACCTTATGTCTTGTGATAATACCTTTAAAGCCATCAAACATCATCTGTCTACCCCANGATTTGATAGGTGGATAAAAATGCCAAATCTAATCTAAACACCTGACTGACTAGGCAGCAAACTACTACTACTACTACTACTAATAATAATCAGCCTACATTATAGATTTGGTGAGAAATATTGAGATGAAATACCTGAAGCACTTCTAAAACTTAAGAGTGCTACATAAATTTTAGCATTTGTTGCTTCACTGTTGTTTATTTGCTTGAACATTAAATGTCTGATTAATATAGCAAAAACACTGGTCTTTTCTTCAGTCTTACCAAGATAGGGTGTACACCCTATCTATAGCAAGGGTCCCCAATCCCCAGGACTGGTCCATGGCTTGTTGGGGACTGGGCCATTAAAATGGCGGGAGAGCATATGAAGCTGCATTTGCTCATGTCTTTGGAAGGCAAAAATGTTGATTATAGTTTTGCAATTCTTGGTACAGCTGAAAACTATTGAGGATATTTCCTAGCAATGTATCTGGGGGATTTTTTTTTTCAGTGTCCATATTGTTTATGTGCATGACTCTAAAGTTTCTTCTTCTTTTAGAATAAGATAATAAAAAGTTGCAATCAAATTTGGAATAAGGGCATCAGGATTGCCTCAGAAATGATAGTCATCAACAAGCCCATACTACAAACATAATGTCTCGGGCTTAGTTGTTAATAAGTATTTTAACATCTATGTTTATGTTGTACAAAAGTAGCAATTACACATTTATATTCTAGGGGAATTGTGAAGCCTTTCCTGTTTTGCTTTGCTTTGTTCTCCATATAGATGTTCTTACTTTACTAGAGAAAGGGGGGAGTTTCTAAACAAAATCAAGTGAAAAATACATTCAATATAATCAGGGCATTTAGTTCCCAAATATGACCTATAATTTTCACAACAGTGGGATTCTTTCAGACATGTTATTCTTTGATTTATATCTTCCCAAATGTATTTATTGATCCCTTTTAAAGTATTAATCTTCCTTGTGATATTATGGTATCACCATAATATTTTGTGGTATTATCTTCCTTGTGATAAGAACTGCTGTGTGTACATTAGAATCCACCACCTTTTGGTATAGGGAGATTTCAGTTTCTGTGATTTTAGGTCTGAGAAATTCAGAAATTTGTGGCTTCTCTTTGTGGCCTTTTTTTGGAATAGTCTTTGGCTCAATAAATGAAGTTTGGCACAAGAAAAAAATCTCTGTTTCCTTTAAAGTTGTTTTCTGAACCAACTATGGAAGGCATACCAGCAGCTTGCTATGGTCAGATCATTACCTGGTCCAGATAAAACTAACTGCCATCCACGACTTCTGTAGAATAATTGACCCATCCAGATGGTTTTCCTGAGATATCTAATAGAACAGGATTTAAGGTTCTGAAGGTTCTGGGGGAGTTTGTCAATGATTTTGGTGGGGAATTTTGTTGAATATCTGATTGGCTGCTGACAACATGAGTCTCTCTGAGTATTTAGTGTGATTGGCTTGTCTCTATTGGCTGATTCTGGCAGAATCTTTGGCTTACCAAGATCTTCCAGGAGATGAAACATTAGAGGCAACACTTTGAGAACTGGTGAAGGAAAACGAGAAGTGATCCTGACCAGCTAAGGATGAAACCCAATGTGCTAGCTGAGGCAGTGCTTGGACATATTACCTCGATTTCCTTTTGGCTTCTGATTTAACTTCTTAATTACTGTACTTATCTTAACTACTAACAGCTTTGTGACTCTCTTTTAGATAGTGAATAAATGTTGTATCCTTAGATATTTGGAGACTTGATAAATGAATTTGATCCAATCATTGAAACTTTTAGTATAATAAAATCCTAGCTACAACTAATAGGTGAAGAGAACCATAGGTAGGACTGTAAGGAAATGTAAACCTCACTCTTGAATTGTTGCAAATCAAGGTAAAGACTATAATAGTAAAGTAGAATGGAGTAGTTATCCAATTAGAATTGATGGATCTTTCTGATCAAGATATATATAGTTCTAGCACTGGAGTAGCATGAGCTAATCACTCATGGGAGGTTATAATTGCAGCTTTCTCTTCTATCTGGCCCGCTGCTGTTGCATCCATGGATATGGAAATCCCAATAGGGATTGTTGAATGTTACTTCATAAATGACTATATTTACATATTGATGTTTCTAGAGTATGACTATATTTCCACTGGAGAGAATTCTTGGCTTGCTCTACCTTTCACCTCCTGGGTCATCATACAGCAGCCTGACTTCCCTCCTGCTGGAGCTCCTAATATACACGCACAGAGCTGTTCTTTCATTCTGCCCAATCTAATTCACCAGTGTGGCAACATACTGGCATGGTCATAGCTATGGGACTGGTGCCTGAATTTTAAATGCAGAATTGCTGGCAAGCCAGCATTATAAGTCCCAGGTGTTTGGAATTCAGTAGAGGTTTGGTGCCATGGTAACTGACTTTTGATGATTTTCTGTGCATTCGTTTACATTTTTAAACAATTGAACTTCCCTTCACTCAAACTGCTTATGGGACATTTGGCAAAACAATGGACCAAGTACAGAAATACATCTATAGAAATACATAGAATATTGTGACATTCAATTTGTATTTTTAAAAAAATATTACTATTGTTTTAGTGAAAAGGGAGGACATTTTGCTTAATTAGAATGGATTATTCATCAATTGGCAAGCAGTTACCAAAATCAAGCAGCATAAAAGAAGCTTTTCTAAGTGAAGGCTTTTGTCATGCTTGGTGGTGGTAAGGAGTTCAAAAGGATGTGTCCTTTTGTGCTGCTGGACTCTCTCAGCTATTGAGCAGATAGTGAGAAACTAAGAGTGATGGCCTGTGTTAGATATTAACTGAAGTAGACAATGACTTTGATAGGGATTCACAATTGTATTTCAATGCCCTTACCTCATTAAAGGGGCAATTTCAAGATTCCTAGCAATTCTTGTTTTCAGACCTTGCTTATCTCAAAGGGCTGACAGTACAAGAGTAAACAACATAACAAAGCTTTATTGGCCTCTTGGTTTCTCTCAAGCTCCCCAAAAGGTTTTAGTGGGTAGTTCAAGCAAATTCCAAGTTAAGATGCCTCAGACAGAAGCTGCAAGGAATCCTGTAGGTCAGGGGTTTCAACACATGTCATCACAGCAACATCACATGATGTATTGGGACTTTTTCCCTTTAAAAACTGGGCGTGGGCATGGCCAGAACATGGCGCATCCAGCCTGTGGCCTGGGAGTTTGACAGCCCTGGTGTAGATTGCACCAATAATATTCAGCTGAGAGATCCTTTGGTTCATGGGAGGCCACTGATTCAGCAGTGTGGGTCACATGGAATTTCATTGGAGTGGTCAGCTCAAAGCCACATCTGGCATGTATTTAGGTGAGCCAGTGTAAAAGGGTGATGGTAGGAAGAGGTAGCACCATTGAGGCATTTGCTCATGTATGCCGATTGACTCTTTTGCTGAGCAAGTGCAGATGTTGATAGAAAAGCTCTTGGTCAGCAGTAGGATTGAGAAAACCCAGTAGTGCCCCCTACCAAGCACTTGCCTCTTCCATAATCACTTTCCAAGAGTGGCTCAAGCTTGTCTCAATTGTATAGGTCAAGGGTCTTCAAACTTGGCANTGGGAGTTGAAGCCCACAAATCTTAAAGCTGTCAAGTTTGAAGACCCCTGGTATAAGTAATCTGGAAGAAGATTTCTTGCAGTACCTACCAAGCTGGCTAGAGGGCATCAGACCAGTCACCTGTGTTCCCTGTTGTGGAATTCTCACAGATCACACTACAATGATTCCAGACAATGCCTTGACAAGCACTGCAATATTTCTGTAATATGGTGTTTTACCTTGGTCTTAGAAGTGAGAGGATTAATGAACACACACACAGACACAGACACAGACACACCTCAGAGTTTCCCAGAGCCCATTCACTGATCATTTTTCAAAGAGAATATGTGAGTATTGGTCATTGAATTGTTCTATGAACTCAGCTATTAAGGCAAGGAAGGTCAGCACCGACTCTGGTGTTTCTCTGAACTTGCAAACATGAGCATGTCTATGGTGCCAAAATCTCTGAATAAATCTGTAAAGAGTCAAGACAAGTCTGGACCAGTCCAGAACATTTATAGAACAGTTGATGGCATAATAGATATTTTTGTCCCAATGACTCAGCTGCTAGCTTTACCCAAAATTTTCAATCACATGTAAGAGAAATTTGGTAGGAGCTGAAGGTTTTGGCTTAGTGTTGTTGCTGTTGTTGTTAATTTTAAACTGATATTTTTGAAGGGAAAGAGTTTCAACAAAGTGTAATACAATCCCTCAAAAAGGATATGTAAATTGAAATTTTCAGGGCATCAACCTGCCACTGAGCTATGCTGAAAGCAAAAGGGAAAATTTGGAAGCATTATTGAATAAAAAGAATTGAGTGACTGAAAATGCTGGGGGATTTTTATATTTTCATAATATGAACCTAGTGGAATAAGACATGTAGATCATTTCATGACAGCACAGATCAGTAGTTTATTTAGAGATGCTTATTACTCCTTTTAAACAAAAATCCCTCATGAGATTTCTGGCATCAGGTACACCTTTTTCTATAACCTCAAAAGTTGTTGATTCCAATGGCTTGTCATTAGTTATTTCCATTTTTGTTTCAGATGTGCTTCTAAATTCCCATTGTGTTCACTAATAACATCCTTCATTCTAAAGGAAACTGCAGGCAATAAAGTAAGGAGCATCCCACAGCTGAATTCCCTATGCCTGTTTTACATGCACATGCAACCACTGAGCAAGGTTGCCTGGTGTTTGGAGATTTGATGCCATCTGTATGCTAATAATCTCCAATATGATCTAAATTTGGTGCTCTGTACTTAAGCAGTAGAGCACAACCAACCAACCCATCCAAATGATATAAAGGAGGGGGGGAATGAATGAGTCAGTACCAAAATTGAGACATAACAAAAACTGCAGTTGACAAAGTGGCCCCCTGAATTCTCATTTGGAAAGTATTACACAAAGTGCTTGTGCATGCCCGTTCATTCCTTTTTTTCTGCAGTATTATTTGTGATTTGCATAAATAAGTGAGGTATCAGGCAGGCATAAGGTTGGCAAGATCTGTGGCTTGAGGCACAGTGTGGCTTGAGCTTTCTGATGGAATTGCTACAAGTAATCAAATGTAGTAGTCCAGTGATGAGCAATCAAGGAAAATAGTCATAGGTGCACCTGTGACTGGTCATTAGTCTCAATCTAATTAATTAGAAATGGGATAAGGCAGGTTGCATAATTTTGTTCGCTATCTCAGCCTTTCGGAAGCACAATCATTTGTCTGGGAATAGACTCAAAGCTTTTCTGTTTGTCCAGAAATGGCCTGGAAAAATCTGCTCTGTGGTGATGATGGTGAGAAATTCTTTTTCTTTCTTTAAATTAACATTATAATGAAGACATATGATACATTAAACCAACATATATATTATTGTGGTTTGCCGGCAGTCGGTGCGGATGGCAGAGGTATCGGACAGTTGAGGACAAAAGGAAACCAGTCAGGGAGTCTGGTGAGGACTTGGACAAGGGTCCTGCGTCTGATGCAGGGATGGGGCCAGGACCATCTGAGAGTGGGGTGCTGCCTTCGGAGCTTTTGGAGTCTGGCAGCAGCGAAGCAGAGAACCCCGGGGACCCTGTTCCCTGTGTGCGTGTGCGCAGAGCTGCTAGAAGGCGAGAGCAGCTGAAGCAGAAGGGGTGACTTGGGAGTAAGGCTGGTAGGTGATTGCCCTTTCCATAAAGGATAAAAGTCAGACCTCAGTGAGGAAAAGCTTTGCAGGAAGCAAAGCAGTTCAGTAATCTCCGAGTCCTTCATGAAGCTCTGTACTCTGGTTGGTTTTTTCTAGGTTTTTGGGTTGGTTTATGATAAGCCTTAATTGGACGTCTGCTTGTTGGCAAGCATTCTACAGCACTGAAAAGTGTGCTCTTATCTGGAGGAACTGTGTATAATGAGTTTTGGCTGGGAATGCAAGTAATTCCCAGCATCATATTAAAAAAAGTTTTACTTTTAAATTCAGTTTGCATTTTACTA
Source organism: Ophiophagus hannah (assembly GCA_000516915.1). NCBI lineage: Eukaryota > Metazoa > Chordata > Lepidosauria > Squamata > Elapidae > Ophiophagus > Ophiophagus hannah. The sequence goes on along the minus strand of AZIM01003433.1, from coordinate 93,876 downwards.
AGTTAGATGAAACCTGGGTCAGAACATTTATATGGTCCAATGAAATGTCTCACCATTGACAAATAGGAGCAATAAGAACCTCTTTTTCCCTAACCATTCCCTAAAAGAATCATATCATTGGATCTACCTTTATAGAAGAGCAGCATAAAGTCTTTTGACTGCTGCATTCAGGATTTATATTCTTCTTCTTCTCCTTTTCTAGTTATAGTTCTTAATGCAACAGTCATAGTATGCACCTCCAGTACAAAGGTAAATCAAATGATAATGAGAACATTCTGAATATTTCTTATTCCCACCACCTCTCATCAACTTTATGGGGCACGAAAACTCATAATGAAATAATGTTGCATTGCAAATTCAATGTTGCATGCCATGGGTTGGCTGGATTTTGCTTGCTTGTAACATTAGTTCTGCCCTAAGCATTGCCTAACTGACAGATATTTAATGTATAGGTAGAACTATAGTAAGTTACTGGAGTCATAACAATAAAATGTCTATTGTTATTTGCAGTATTTGTAGCAGGTATTAACTATGCTTATTGACTACCTAAGTTACTGGTCACTGAAGGGTCATTAAAGAACAATAAAATAAATGGGTTTTCAGAGTGTAAAGTGAACTTAGATTCATAATGCACAAGATTAAAAAAGGATTGAATGAAAGAGGAAGTTTGCAAATTGGGAAATCAGCACAAAATATGAATGCATTTTAATATCTATTTTCAAGTCTGCACAAGTTCTCACCTAGTATTAGGAAAAAAGTAGTATTAGCATTAGGTGAATCAGTTCCTTAATATATGTGCACTTTCCTTAATAGACATTTGTTTGGCTTCTAAAGGACACTGGAAGTTATACCATGCATGTCTATAAGTGTTACCATAGAGGTTGAGCATATGCAAACAGATACATTGATAAAAAAATTCAGGTGAAAAAATGTCTTCTCTAACTCTAGATAGAAGTGGCCAATGAATGAATCAAAAATAGAGGTTAAGAAGAAACTTGGCAAGAAATAAAAAAGAGAAATGAATTGCAATAGAAAATATTTAATGTAGGGTTGAATCTAGGAAGTCTGAAGAAACAAATATATTGTATTCTCTTATATTGTATATCAGGCATGATAGCAAAGATTATCCATTCTGGTTTTTTTAAAGAAAAGAAAGAGAGACAGAGAGAGAGAGAGAGAGACAGAGAGAGACAGAGAACATGAATTAAATTACATTAGAAATGTAAACATTTGTATATACCTTGTATAGCATGGAGATGCAGGTAATCATCACTTAACAACCTGTCAACAATTAGCAATTGTTTGGACTTAAGATGGATCCTCCCAAAAGGTACCCATAACCCAATTTCAAAGTTTTGCTGCATAACCCCCTATGGTCACATAATCACATTTGGGTACTTTGCAACTGGCTCACCTTTATGCCATTTGCAGCATATTGCAGTCATGTGACTTATTTGTTATTGTTCTCATTTTGCTGGTTTCTGGAATTTACTTCTTGTTTCCAGCAAAAAATTGCCCATTCAATCAGATTCTCTTAAAGAACAACCCATTTGCTTAATAGCCATATTTGCTTAACCACCACCACAGAAAGGTCATACAATCAGGCACAGTCCCAGTGTGACACACTTAACAACTGCAATGACTTACAACTATAATTCTGGGCTCAATTACCATCATATATTGAAGATTATTTGAACTAGCTTTGGATTTTGTAATTTAAAACCAGCCCCAAATACTGTAACTGCTTGTGTTAGAGCAGGGGTATCAAACTGGCGGTCATGGGCCAGATGTGTCATGCACAGGCCATGCCCACCCCAGCTCCACAAAAGGGAAAAAGATCACGAAGCATCACATGATGGCAATGTGACACTGTGAGTTTGACACCCATGTGTTAAAGAATGTGCTTTGTGCTCTTAACCCTTAACCACAGACATACTATTTCGACTATGCTATTAAGACATGAGGTCATAATGACAGGTCTAGCTGCTGGCCATAGTCCAGGTAATTGCACTACAATATTGTGACTAATGGTTCTGGATCTATTTCTTCCAAAAGGTGCAGAAGACCAATTGAATTTGTTCTTGCCATATAAATTATTGCATGATGTGGATTGTACCTGGTCACCAATTTAATTGGGAACTTCGTCATTGCTGATGCCAGAATCGGCGGTGGCAGGGAGGTTCATCATCGTCCATTGCAAAATTTTTATTGCAATCCGATTCCACTTCACTCAGATCACTCTCTGCTTCTTCATATCATGTTAGAACAGTTTCTTTGAAATTTGGATCACCAAATCACACTCTTTTTGCTGGAAAACGTGGCCCCAACATTATAAAAAATATATATGTTAACAAAGATCTGTGATCAAAATGACCACAATTCAAATTCAAATACCACTACAGAAAACACCAAACTACTCATGCAAGTGCGATGCTGCATACACTCTTATTGGCGGGAAAACAAAAGCTATTCACAACCATAACGGTACATTTCTAAAAATAGGGGTGATCCAAACATTTTGGAAAACTGTTGTGGTCACTATGACCGCAGGTCTGTGGTTATGTGTTAAAGAGCCAGATGCAGCCTGTACAAAGATTATTAAAGCAGATTATTTAATTTTAAGGAAAATAAGGATTATTCACAGGAACTATATGAGGCAGCAACACCTTGCCATTAGTTTAAATATTTGTGTTGATATTCATGCTAATATGTTGTATGGGTCGGGCTTTTAAATACTTGGGGGAACTTTTGGTGTGCTTTCAGATTATTATATTTTTTTTACAGGCTGACACCTTATTACAGTTTTAATCAGTGGTGGGATTCAAATAATTTATTAACCAGTTCACCCAGGGTCAGGTTGGCTGTTGTGGGAGTCGTGGTCCAATCTGACCCTGGATGAACCGGTTGTTAAATTACCCCACTATCAAAGTGGATCCTGAGTGCTGCGCTACAATGGAGAAATGGACAACAGAATGGCTGGCACGAGGAAAAGAGGAAGAGGAGGAGGGAGAAGAAAGAGGGAAAGGGGCCTTCTCCTTCCCTCGTGCAGGCCACTCTGTTGCCCGTTTCTCCATTGCAGCACAGCGCAGCACCCAGGATTCACTTTGATAGGGGGTGGGTCATTTAACAACTGGTTCATCCAGGGTTCATTCAGCCCAAACTGATGAAAACTGGCTGAATCCCATCACTGGTTGTAAAGATAAATTTCTTGAGAGAAAGAAAGGAGAGGTACATTGAAATAAACAGCAGCAGAAATTACTGCCTGGCCCATGAGGGAAAAGAGGTTCTAAAGTGGCAGAAAAAATATGACTTTGCTAGATGGAGTGAATTGGCTTTTTCTGAGATCAGGTAGCTGAATTAGGCAGAATTATACTTTTCTGAGTCAGCTGGAAAGCATAGCTACTAGGAAGAAGATACAGTACAAACAAATTAGTGGTTCATGAGGGAATTGAGCAAAAGGTTGCACTGGATAATATCCTTGTTCAATACCATAAGGCAGGAATGGGCAATCTCTGATCTTCTCAATTTTGCTTCTCTGGAGTTCCTTCAGTGTGTCCCGTTTAATATCACTAGCATTTTGTGGTAGGAACTCTCTTCCCTAAATAATATTGTAAGGCCTAGAATAGACTCAACAGAGTTTAAATATAAAGAACCTCTTACCAAGCCTCTTCACATTAATAATGTCAAGTTTCTGTATAGCAGTCTCCCACTGCTTTGCAAGACTGTACCATCCTCAGTAGTTCTTAAATCCCATCTACCTCTCTCCCTCACATAAAAGTTAAATATGCTACCCAATCACTTACAATTGTCTGCTAATTAGTCATGCCTTCTACCAAAATATTTTCTCAATTCCATATATGCATATTGTAAGTGGATGCAGCTGTCAAGCTACATATATTTCACTAATGCTTCAATTATTCATTTCTATTTTCCCCCTCCTGCAGTTGCATTTTTACAACAAAGTAATTCTACACATTTTTTCTTCATGTATATCTCTGTACATGTGTATATTTTTTGCTACTGTTTTCCCCTTAATACAATATACACTCTGCACATTTTAGTACTGAACAACAACAATGAACAACAATGTAAAATAAGTGCTAATAATAATTGCTTGAGGGAAAGAGAAAAGCTGTATCTTCTGGTAAGTGGGCAGTAGGGAAAGAGAGACATATTTTAAAGGGAGGCCTTCTGAAAATATTTTAACTATATAGAACCTGTAGAAAGGATACCATGTTTGGTTAGTAAACTCCAGAAAATCACTAGATGAAAAAAATATAGAAAACTACAGCCCTTTGCTGCCATCTAGGAGTTTTGAAGACCAAGAATGGTGTGTTCAGCCTGAAATCTACCTCTATGGGCCATATGTATATCTGGGAAGCAAAATTGCACACCTCTGTAATGAATCACAAACTAAAGGCATTTATCTTTCATGCCAAACATATATCATTGGGCATATTATCACAAGAACTGAAGTTGCGTTTGGATTTACAAGTAAAAAAAAAAAATCTATACAGTTTGTGTCTGTGTGCGTGTGTGTACTTGCTTGGCTACCTGAGTTAATTTTTAACTAATCCTTGATTTTATTCTTGGGAAGCCTCTCCTCTCCTTTCCTCTCTTCTCCTCTCCCTGGAAATGGTTCTATCCAGAGAGAGTGACTGGCCCAAGATCACCCTGCTAGTTTTCTGCCTAAGGACTACATCAAACTGGCCCTTTCCTATTGTGGCTTTTTCTTACACTGTATGTCCACTATCCCAGACACCTTTTAAATGATAGATGAGCCAGCATTTTCAGTTTCCCTTCTCCCCACTTTTTTACTTGTTCAAGTTTCCCTAGCTGGGAGGCTAGTATTCAATATTATGAAACTTAGCAAAGTTCAGCAAGCTGGACATTCTGGAAGCAATAAAAATATTTGTGGAAGATGGAACAAAAAGAGTTTGTACAAAGGAGATGGCAGAAATATTTTTAAGTGGAGGGAGGTTTAACTTTAATTTCAATTTCAATTTAGTTATACTAATTCAAATTAGTCTGGGTCTGGGTAATTATTTATTTTTTTAATTCAAATTACATTTTTAATTCTGGAGGAGCTGCCTTTTATTTATTTTTTCCTTTTTTTTCTCTTTACTATCCCATATTAAAAGTCTAAATGTTTTCCATAGACACAGAGATTTCTGATAAATTCTTGTGACTGCCTGAATTAGTCTAAAAAAATTACCTTGCAATGCCGGATAAAAATAGAATGGTGAAGTATTATGAGAAGAAATGTCCTAGAGTCAATTTCCCAAGCAATCAAATAGGCTTTTTAATTAATTGTTGATGAAACAAAAGGACATGCATTAGCAGAATGGTAATTTTAGTGACAAATGCAATGTCATGCATATCATTCATGAGATGCTGTTGTACTAATAACTTGTAAAAAGAATACCTTGACCTGATGTGGCATAAATATAAAAAGCTGCAGAGCACAAATCTATTATGGTGCTCATGTAATAAATGGAGCACTAAGTGATGTAAACAGTTTCAAAAAGAGGTGTTCCAAGCTATATAGGTTCATTGTTACAACCATAGGTTGAATTTGACAGTTGTTTATCTCTGTAAAACATGAACATTGTTTCTCTCCCTCCCTCCCTCTCTCTCTTTCTCTCCCTCCCTCNTCTTTCTCTCCCTCCCTCCCTCCCCTTCAATAATTATATATTTTTGTATTTTGTTCCTCTGTGTACACTACATTTCACAGAGCTGCAAAAAGAAATTGGGAGCAGAATTATTTAATTGAGTAAAATGTCAGACACTTGCTGAGCATGTCAGATTGCATCTTGCTTAGCTGTTAAATCAACACTTTCATTAATTGTATTACTTCTGAATATAATCCAGCAGCAGCAAATTGAATTCTGCAGTAAGTATAAAGAGATTCCAAACCAAGTAAACTTTTGTTTTGTGCTTTGGCTGAAACTTTTAAGGAAACTGTTTTTTTGAAGTTTAAAGAGTACCAAATTAGTTACCATAGTCAGATTGAGACTTGGCCCAAGCCTGCTTCCTTATTCACTCTTAAAGTAATAAAGTGTAAGGTATGAAGTAGCATGATGATAATTTCATGAAAACCAATAGATTTCAAAGAACATTGGGTTGAGTGCATATCCACCCTGAACTGCATATGTCCTCTTTCCCAAAATATTAAGACACTTCTGAGAGCACAGAATCAGTTTTCACTGGAAGAGGCAGGATGAGTTTGAGCATATAGCTGTAAGAAAGAATGGTGCAGCTGACTAGATCAGTTATGACTATGAAAAACGTCAGACTGAAGAATCCCTTAAATTATTCCATTGAATTGACTTGGCAAGTGTATTGCAGAGCAACTGGGTCCTTAAATAGCAAAACAGCCTTTTGTGTCTAGAGATAGTCACCTGACCGCAGAGAACCAATAGATGAAAAGAAGGTGTTTCTGTCAGATTTGGAGCAAGAAAATACTTTATTATATGTTCAGTATCCTAGATGATAAAATTTACCTCAGAAAAGACTGGAAAATGAAGAATTGGTTTTCTTGTTTTTTATTTCAAATAAGATGTTGGATACTAGATTAAAATGTAGAACTCAGACCTAGTCTGTAGTAGAAGGCTAGGATCTTGTTAGATATTTTGTATTTTATCTCTTTATCACATGTGTTTGGTATTTTCCTTTATTTTCCTTTAATAAAGTTGATTAATTTTGAATGAATCCTGGAGCTGATGGATGATCTTCTATCACCTGCCTCAACTTGGCTGAGCTACAGGCTTCCAAAAGTTTTGTTTGATTTTCCTTTCCCATATTTTAGCCATGCTCAGGGTGGAACAAGGATTTTCTCTTTAATCCTATTCTGGTTCTTCCAGAAGCCTGCTGTAGAAGTGTGAAAGTGGTTGTTAGTGAGTTATGTGTATAATGATGTATGGAAATGACATTGGGAAATAGAAAGAAGAGCTACATGTAAAAAATGGTCTGATAAATGAAATTTGAGTCAAAAGAGGGTTTGATGTAGAAGGCTTCCCTAGTTCTTGAGAGAGTAAACATGAAGGAAAGGAGGGGTACTTTTAAGTTTTCAAGATTCTGTTAATACAATCTTGCCATAAAGATAGAATTATTACTCTTGGCTGGGTTGCTTGACTGGACCACTTTGCAAGATTAGCAATAATCTTGCAAGTCAGAATTTTCACCACCTCTCCTTCTTGGACTCAAATTTCATCTAACAAACCATTGTCTAGGAAGCAGCTCTTCCTTCTGTCTCTCAAGGTCAAGGGTCTTCAAACTTGGCAAGT
>AZIM01003433.1:73414-86565 GCA_000516915.1 Ophiophagus hannah | reverse complement strand
AGAATTCCTGAGCTAACATGACTAGAGGAATAATTCTGGGAGTTGAAGTCCACAGTCTTAAAGCTGTCAAGTTTGAAGACCCCTGCTCAAGGTCATTCCCTCATACCATTAAACGGCAACACCAAGGAGACCTATTTTTTTAAGTTGCCCTTTATCCCAACCCTCAAGTAATCTCAGAAACAAAGTATCAGAAGGAAAGCACTGGTTCAACCTGACACACCATGTTATAGTAAATCAATCTGATGCCTCAAAGCAGGTGCTTTCAAGACCATTTGTCTGTTCAATAGCCTTTTGGACAAACATATATGCTTTTTGTAGCACATCAATAATTCAAATCATGTCTGGATTGATTTGCACCTCACTATTATTTGTGTTGATGTCTTGCTTTGTATTTACACTTCATTTTCCCAGTTACTGCCTAACAAACTAAAATAAATGTGTCACAAGAAATCTAAGACCTTCCTGTAGTTAGTGTAGCTGTGGGGTTTTCAACACTACGGTATCTAGTGAGCTGGTTTTTCTAACCACACATTTCTTTTAGACCTCCTTTCTCCTTCCAATGTAATTATAATGTTGATACATGAACTAATCTACAGCAATTACTGAAATTAGGCTGTGTGTGTGTGTGTGTGTGTTTAATCTACTTGATAAGCAGGGTAACATTCATTGATTTACAAAGATTGCCTTTGAAGCTATCCTAGAAAAGTTTGTTTTATTAGAAGCATACATAAGGCAAAAACAAAATGAAGTCCAATCTGAGTTTTTATATATATCACAATGTTTCTACTGATATATAACTTGCTGGCATTTTATAATTATAGTAAATAAGTTATGTTTGATCTGCATCAGTTCAGATTAAATGAATTTATCTACATTTGGAAACATGTTCTGATCCCAGGTAGGTAGCAGTTATTGATAAAGTCTTCCTAATACTGTTCAACCCAAATATCATCATGAAATAGTCAATATAATGTAATTATGCACTATATACATGTAATATAATTCTTTATTTTCTGCATTCCTATTTGAAAACTTTTTTTTTAATTGCTGAAAACATATTTCCTTGGATAATGCAATTTAAACACCAAACACTAAATGTTACATATCTACATGAAATAAATGTGTCAGATCTACAGCTATTCCTTTTGACCATTTGATGTGCTCTTGGCTTCATATCCACATAACACAGATGGTATCTCTGGGAAAATAAAGTATCTTTGTCATATGAGCTTGATGCGTCAGGCCTTCTGCCTGACAAATATATTCTATTCATATTGGGAATACTGGGTGCCATATTTGGGCTGAGTAAAAGTCACTGCTTAGGTTAGCTTCTTGTTATCATTGTCTTCAAGAAAAGACATATCAGGTTACATATTTAGATTTGCTTTGGAGGCTATTTTATTTTGCCAATTAAAAGATATATTAATAATGTCTTAATTTTTGCTGATTTGGATAACAATGACTATTTCTATGCCAAAAATTTTGTATGTTTTTGTCATGTCCTCCCCCTCCTTTTTCCTCCTCCTCCTCCTCTTTTCATTTTTAATATTATCTTGAGAATACAAATTGAAACATAATGTGAGAAGGAGGGAAGCAAAAAGCAATCAGCTATGTATAACCTATTCTATCAAATTCATTAAAAAAATAGAAAATAAAAAAATATGCCTGTATTTATATCTATTTTTCTAGGGCCCATGGTTGCCAGTGGTTAGAATGCAGTGTTGCCAACTGCCAGCAGTTCGATTCTGAATGGCTCAAAGTTGACTCAGCCTTCCATCCTTCTGAGGTCAGTAAATGAGGACCCAGATTGTTAGAGGCAATAAGCTCACTCTGTAAACTGCTTACAATAGTGAGGTTGTAAAGCACTATGAAGCAGAATATAAATCTAAGTGCTACTGTTGTTTCTGTCTGTCTGTCTATCTTCTATCTATCTATCTATCTATCTATCTATCTATCTATCTTTATCCATTCATCCATCCCTTTGATTCAGTTCAATCAGGATTCTTTTGCCCCCCTCCCCCTTTTTAAAAAAGATTTGCCATTGCTTTCTTCATAAGACTGAGAGAAAGAAACTGGGCCAAGGTCAACTAGCTGGCTTTGTGCCTAAGGCAGGATTAAAATACATAATGTCCCAATTTCTAGCCCAGTGCTTTTAATGATTATACCAAACTGATCCTCATTGGCCACTAGAGGGAAGAGCAATTACAGTCCACTTTCTAGGAAGAAGTATACTAAATAGCATTTCAGCAGTTTGTTGTCCCTTGATAGAAAAAGGTTATCTGGAATCTGTGAATTCTAGAATTACACTGGATATCACCAGATAATGAATGAATCATTGGAGACCTGAAAGACCAGGTTAGGAATTGATTGTCAAGGAGAAAAAAACTATCTATGTGGTCACTAGGAATTAAAATCAATCAATACAAGTTAAAAAAAAGCCTCAATCTTTAAATGACCATTGTGGTTGCTGAGTAGGAGGTTAATTTTTTAAAAAAATTCATTTAGCAAAAACCTCTAAGTATGCTTCTACGGGTGCGGAGGTGTGGTAAATTGGTGTCATATAAAACCCTTGGAGTCAATACATTTGCTAACTTCATTTAGAGTATAGTTATGCCAGATGGAATGTATTGTGTGGTCTGTTTTGGATTGTAGGACAAAGGATGCAGATATTTTTATGAACCATATTTAGTACACTGTTAGTCTCCTGCATGTGTTGGTCCAATTTCAGATTTATAGTGAAGGGAAAAAATAATTAACATAATGCTTTAACAATTCTTTAAAAAATATGAAAAGTTATTAATCTTAGCAGGTGGCATTATCTATCTTGTCTTGGTTCTAAAACTAAATAGGGTCACCTGGTTATCATTTGGAAAGGAAACCACCAAAGAACATGAAGTATATTAGACTGAGAAGTCAAGAAAAAAAATTGTAAAAGAAGACAGTAATAAGCCAATTATGTACTGGTGCCAAGAAATCTACAGGAATCAAGCTTGACTCAAAGGAAAGATGTATGTTGTTACCATGTAGTGATTTTGTTCTGCCAATAAATGCAGAACTAGATATGTAAATTAAAGGATCTGCAATAGAAATAATCTACTTTGGGTCTAGAATAAATAAATGTGCTTGATAAATCCCACTGTTACATACAAATGTTTAAAATCACTGCAGAAGTACAAGTAGATGAAGCTGTTATCTTGCAGTTGTTCATATTTGCATATTTGAGAGCAGGAATACTTTGTACTGAAGAAAATTGGATGTCTTTAGAATATATTGGCCTTCTACTATTAAAACATCCTATGTAATTTTATTAATAATGTTGCTGCTTCTATTGGGATGGCCCAGCTGCACAGTAGTGTATTAAATTTTTGATGTTAATAGAGTTTTTATGTAGCTAATTGCAGGCTGTCAGTCCCAAATATTACAAAATTGAAAGCCAAATCTTTTAAAATAATAAATCTGATTTTAAAATTGAATATTTTCCCCCAATTTTAACATAGCTTCTTTTAAAATTTATTTTATCACATTTGCTGATGGGCACAACATAGCTGTTTTCATGACTTCTCCATTATTTTTATATAATTCTCATAGATTGTTTATAATAAAAGGTTAAAAAACTTCCAGTAGCTTGAATACCATAGCAGCAGAGAATCTGGCAACATGGATTGCTATTTTGTTGCCCAACTTTTACTGGGGGAAAAAGAATCAATATTTGCATGGTGTTAGGCATACATTCTATTTCTCAGTTTGGTTTCCTCAAAAATTTCAGGTAAATGAACAATAGAAGAAAAATTGCTTATAGTATGTCTTTGTTGATAATGCTATGACTTTCCCTCTGACCAATTGTGGTTATATATGTATAGATTTGTAGTCATATTGAGTTATTGTGCTGAGAAATGCCTTCAGAGACATTTATTTGATTTCTTATTCACCTTTCCTCCAGGAGTTGAAAGCAACATTCATCAGAAATTTCCTTCATTTTATGCACAATCCTGCAAAATAGGTTGGGCTGGTGAAGAGATAGTAGTCTTTGTGGCTGCCTACTTGGGAGTAGTTAATAACTTATTGTCATCCATGAATCTACTTCATTTGGAATCTGTATTGCTCTGAATAGATTTTCTGTCTGGGGTGGGATGGCTGTGATCTAGTGCTGATAAACTTTTCCTATGCCTTCAACACAGACAAATTTGCTACCTTGGATGATTTAGGTTGTCCAATGGGGATTAGGCTTTCCGATCCTTGGTGAGTTTGCAAAATGGAGAACTTTCTATATTGCCTAGAGTTACTTCAGAGACATAGGAACCCATATAAATTTTATAAATTGTAAATAAATTAAATAGATAGATAGATAGCTGGATTGCTAGATAGCTAGATAGATAGCTGGGACGGACGGACGGACAGACAGACAGACAGACAGACAGGATCTTTTTCTTGGTATTATACAAAGGCATTATTATGCATTTTTTGAATGGAACATAGATACATTAGGTGATATAACGATTCCTGACAGAGATGGCCACATTTGTTGGTTTGTTTAGTTTTTCAGTTTTCCATAAATATTTCAATGCATATTCAGTTTTCCTAATGAACATATTTTTATACTAAGGCATAAGATTTTCTACATTCAAATACAGGTTCCATTGCTACCAAATGATGGGGTGACATTTTATCCCTAGTGTGATTTGACTTTAGCTAGTTTGGGCTTCAAATTGGTGGAAATCAAATATATGCATGATGAAGTCAATTGCTCGTGGGTTGTGGAATACATGAAACAGTTAGCTGGGGTTTGAAAGACCACAGAGAAGGGAGTCTGGGGGAAAAGAAGCAGTGGGCATCTTTCTAATAAGGCTGGTCAATTATAAAATGTACCCTGCTATATTTTGCACAAGAATACAGATATTGAACCAGTATATTTTCTTCATTGGTTTCTTTAGCTTGAGGACTTCTTATTTCCTTTCTATGTTGCAGAATTGAATAGCATGCATAAGAATAAGGTTTTAAAAAATCAAAATGACATTCCTCTTGTATCTGTCATCCATCATGATGACTTTCTACAAATTGATTCTTTTGTTAGAACTGGGTTCTAGGTTTCTCCTGCACATTTAGCTGATCTGTCACTGATAAGTTCAGCAACACATTCAGATGCACCAATGTTTTCATCTCACTTTTATCCCTGCCTCATGGTTGTACATTTCATTGAACCAAAACATTATGCCACTTTTTAAATCTGTGTTTTTGGAAGATTGAACAAATTTTGGGAATAAAATAGATTACTTGCATAGGCTTAAATCAATAATATCATTTTATTGCTGTGAAGTATCCTCTGGGTCCTGAGGCTGCACATTGTTGGAGTGTCACTCTTGATATATCATATAAAACTCTCAGATTAACAGAATTTATATACCCCTAATTTACAGATATACTAGGTCAGCATTGCCTTCAATATTTGTACTGTAAAATGCAATCACTAGCCTCTCATGCCTAGTCTAACTAGGCATAGTAGATAGAGATAGTGTATCTGTAATATGATTTCAATATGAATATAACATTTTTTTCTAAGTCTTATGAAATCTAGGTGTATGGAGAAAAGCTGATGAAACCTAATGCTTTGGGGAAATAGGCATTTACTTAAATTAGATAGTGCTGCCAAAACTGAATTCATAACATGATGAACTTTTTCCTTACTTGATGAATATAAAAGAAAACTTAGAAATATCTATATTTCTGAATCATAGGTGTCCGTAGGTGTCAAGTTGGTAGTAAATGTCAAATGACAAACATAAATTAATTTGCTGCATTGCAAACTCCAACATGTAGGGACACATTGCATTTGAATACAATAACAGACATGGCAATATATATTTTATCAGTGAACACTTAGAAATGCAGGGTGTTATCCTTGGAGCTGTGTAACTTATCTTTAAGTAGAGTCTGAGCACACAAAGAGGAATGTTGATTTTTAACATCTAATATGGGTAATTCTTCAGTTCTTTAGTCTCAATCCAATGAAGTCTTTGTTACCTGTGCTCACATAATTTCAGCCCTGTTTCTACCACATTCTGCAAGACATCTTGGGAGAAAGCAACACATGTTGTAGGCATAGATTCTTGTGGTGATAACTCCTAGCCTGAGCACCAAGACTTTGTTGTGAGTGCTCATCCCTCACTGAACGGTCTTCATCCCAGCCCTCGATTAAATCTGATGTGTTCCATCCTTTGCAGCTTGGCTTTCATCAGTGGCATGTGTGAGAACTCCTGTCTAGGATTCAGGAAAATGTGTTTTTCCCCCCATCAAGGATATTGTAAAACATATGTAATCAATATTTTCACACAAATGGTATGGTTCATAATTTCTCAAAGTAGATATATCACTTCATATGAAATATTAAACAAAAAATCTTCAGAGAGAAATATCAAAATTTCAGGTCAGGTACCCAAAGAAGGAAGCTCCAGTGAGAGGAAGAAAGTAATATCTACTAAGTTCATACACCATTGGTTTAGCAAGAAAAAAGTAGCCCCTTTGTTTTAATAAAATAAATTTCTATGGGGATATTTCATAGAATTGCTATTGATGAAAGCAAGACTGTACTGGGACTGTAACAATAATGGGAAATAATAAGGTTATTATAATGCCCCTGTGTTATATCTACTAAGAAAAAGAGAACACCAGAACAGAGTCAAAAGAAGGAGTGTGTGTGTGTACACATGTGTGCACATATATGCACATTTTGATATTGTAGTTTTGTACATTTAAGTTTGATTTTACTTTGTATGGATACCATATGGGTTTGTGTGTTTATTCTTTTCCTGGAAGCGAAAGATGAGAGGGTAAAACAGACGTGGAATTTTCCATTGAAAGGATATAAGTAGTTTATAGTCTGAAACGAATATTTTGCAAGCTGTTACTAAAGTGTCTGTCTGGTCAAGATTTTCTTAAGATGGCTAGAGTCAAGCTGGCATGAGTATAGGACAAGGACAGCTTAAACAGTAAGGGCAGTTATGCTTTTAACTTCATTGGCAGGAGGTTGAAACTTTCTTACTTTCTTATTTCATTCAGCTGGTTTGTGATCCATTGTCAAGTGAATAGATTCCATCTTCTACTATAAGTGAATGGATTCTGATATTAAATAAGGAACTTAATATTGAATTGCGTCTGTTAAACAAACTGAGATGAACTGAAAATTCCATATTTTAGCTAGGATTAATCGCTAGATTTTTACTCAAAACTACCCTGCTGTTTATTTTATTATTTTATTATTTATTTTTTGGCATCTTATTTGATAAAACAATGCCATCAGTGTCTTCAAAGAGCAACAGCTCTATCATTGTATTGTTATAGTTTTGAAAACAGTTACTTTGTCTTTTAAATTAGATTAGTTCCCCATTCCATCTTTCTTTTGCATCTCATTTTACTTATCCACATGGATTTTTTTTTTATATTGGAGAGAAAAAGACACTAATCTTTGTATTTGCTCATTTAACACTTCATCCATTTGAAATATGTGTGTATTAAAAGTGATAAGAATGGCGAAGAGTACCTGAACGGAGGGCTATTTTTCAAAGAAATGGTGCTACACTGTTATACACCCATGTTCTTCTAAAAATGTGATGTGATTTTCTCCTTTTGTTTTTTGCAGCTCTTCTAAAAGTTAAAGTATTCATATCACATCATGTCTATGTTCCAGGAGTCCAGGAATCTATTTTCACTTAAATTGAGCCATATGTAGGCCAAAAGCATATTTTTTGAACCTGTTAATGTGCCACTTAACAGAACTGAGGTTGTTGAAGTATGTTTTGCAAGATCTATATTTCTATTTTTAAAATTGTACTGGAGAAATAAGCATTATTTCTTTCTAGCTTATGCGGAGAAAGCAATATACATCAGTTAGGTTATCTATAGCGAAGTAATACAGACAAAGTTTCTCAATTCTAACTTCTGGCATGAATATACTACTTCAAAAAAGTATTCTTGAGATCAGTTATTCTACATGTGAGTATAATTCTCTTAGGTCCAAAAATTTGTTCAACATTTGTGTGAGATGTTTTATCAATTTCAATGTAGGCTTATATGCATTATCTTATACTGTTTTCCCACTCAGCCTTTGCCTTTTCTTTGAAGTCACTTATCTTGTTGTAGATTACAAATTTGTATGTGTGTGTCCCCCAAAATCTGAAAGCAACATTACATTAACAAGAGAGATAAAACACCTGCGTGGATTTAAAAAATGACTCTGGGAGGAGGAAATGAAAGATATATCTTGCTTACTGAAGAAATCAGATGACAGCTGTAGCTGTGACTATAATACATCAAATTATTTCCGATATGTTAAGCAAACAAATCGTTTATAGGCACTAAAGCAAATGACTATTTATATGTTTGCTAGGCCATGTATAGCAGCAAGTCATGCTTGGAACACTTGTTAGAAGCAGCGTAGTGTATACCTGAAATCCATCAAATTAGCTTGGATCAGAGGGAAATATGTGTTGAATAACATTTTGCAGTCTCTTTATATTTTGTCTTTCTGACACCATCCTCCATAGATTATATATATATNGTCTGTGTGTGTCTGTGTGTGTCTGTGTGACTGTGTCTGTGTGACTGTGTGTCTGTGCCTGTGTATTATATTATTTTATATTATATTGATTTTTTGTTCTTTTTAAAAGCACACTTACAGAAGTCAAGAAACCATATGAAGAAATTATTGAATTGTTTTTAAAACAATCTGGGCCTGACTTTTACATTTCTTAGAGCTTGTCTATCCATATGAGCAATCCAAATTCTGAGATGAAATTATTGAGTAGTGCTGGTTGTAGCAATATTGTCTCAGACGCTATTTCTCAGATATAGATTTGCTTGAAAAAAAAGCACTATGTTAAATAACATTTGACATGCATTTGATTCTGGCATTTCACCCATACCAAAATTTCTAAATCGCTTTGATAGAAGTTAAAGGTGTTGCTTTCTACATTTTATAAAGGCTCAGATTTTTAGAAGGTTCTCTGGATAAGATTTATTAGCTTGCGAATGTGGATTATTTGGATATGTGTTTCTGCCAGAAGCAAAGTGAACTCTGCTCAACTTGAAGAACAGTTTTGCAAGTTCCACCATATCCATTATTGTGGAGGATTGTGCAGTATTCATCAACAAGTATAGAACCAGAACTATTATTCAGGTCATTAATGGAAATAGGTTAAACAGAATGCTATTTTCCTCTTCCTCCACCTTGGCTCAACTTCCTGACATTCAACTTTTCTCAGGAATCTGCTACAACATTTAGCCAACATATAAGTGCTTTTCAGTCATTCTGTAATGATCATCATCTTTCAGAAAGAATCTGTGCCAGCAGATCTGTCCAGGCAACTTGACTTTTTCTATGTATCTCAGTTTTACCCCCTTGGTAGAGTCATTGTATAATAGAAGCAAAAGAAAAATGTGATTCGTCGAAAGAGATTCACTTGTAGATCAGTCAGTTAGCAAGTAGAACGTCTGCAAGTAGCCATCATTTTCTACTTGTAAATTGTTACAAGAAGCACACAGTAAGAAAGCTCATGACAAAAAGGCATATAGTGCAATACACACACATTTTTTTTTTAAAAAAGCACTTTAGGGAGAATAGCTTACAAATCTACCTGTGTTACAGAACATTAGGTATAGAACTGTATTAAAAAACAAACAAACCCTTCAATACCATGATTATTTGGCACCAAAAAGCAAACTCTTCTTATGAGTGTCAGCATTCCAAGTAACAACCTCCGAGAATATCATCTTCCCAAAGATCCTTTTTATTAGAGATGTCATATTGGCTCATCTGGAGAAAACTGATAATCTTAGAGTTCTGGGTTTTCCGTCACCCAAAGAAAATCCAAAATCCAACCCCTGCACCCAATCGTCCATCACATGGTCCAATTGTTACTTCATTTCAACTGGAGACTACCTCCAGTCACTCCCCTCTAGGTGCAAGGTAACATGTCCTTGACTTTCTGAGAAAGGAATGTTGTTGTGGCTAATCTTCCACTGCTCTTTGAAATCCCCCACCCAAATTCCCAGGCACTAAATGTAGCAGTCCGGAAGTCTTAGTGAAAAATGGCTTCCAAGCTGATAATGAGTTTAAAACTTTGTTTTAAATAGCCTATAAAGTATTAATGATTATTTTTGTGTGGTGTTTTTCGACATTGAAAGTCTACACTTCTTAAAATTGCCAAAGTTAACAAGCCCTGCTTTTGTGTAGGCACATGCAACACACATACTTAAAACACACACACACAAACACACACACACACACACACAGGAATTTGATCATGAAGTTGAAAATGCCATCTTGACTTTTCTCAGTGCCCCTTCTAACTGAATCATGCAAAATACAGTATCTGGTAAGCTTGTGTTTTTGGATCAGTCAGTTTCATTTGTGCATTACTGTATATTTGTAAAAAGCTTTCTGGTACTCCATACTTGTGTTATGAACAGAAAACTCCCCCCCCCTTAAAATATATTATTATAGGGTTTGTCATCATTTAAAGCTCAAAAAACTGTTTATTTTTTTCATGGAGGGATTTTCTATTTCCAGTGGAAAACTACTTACAGTTTGGATTCTGTTATAAGTAAGTAAAATAATCAGATGTTTTCAGATTGGATGATCTTGTCTTTCATCTTGAATACTGACTCCATAATAATTCGATGGCAGTATACCATTTTTGAAAATTGTTAGAACTGCTAGAGGAATGCATCAGAAAATCTGTATTCTTGCTGTTTTATAATGTATCTAATGGTTAGCAGTAGAAATTACATAAGCAAAACAAACGCAGGCTGTTTGCTTTACAGTACTAAGTAACATGAACTGCCCAAAATGCAATGGAACAAAATATCAGCTTCTAATTGATAAGATGGTTTTTGAGAACTACAAGATGAGGAAGATCAATTTGAATCTAGATTGGGTTGATTACAAGAACATATTAAATTCCCTTTCATGTGATTGTATGATTAGCTATCTAGAATAACATAATTGGAAGGTACTTTGGAGGTCATCTAGTTCAACCCCCTACTCAAGCAAGAAAACCTCTACCATTTCAGACCAATGCTTGTTCAATCTCTTCTTAAAAACCTCCAGTGTTGGAACACCAACAACCTCTAGAGGCAAGTCATTCCTCTGATTAATTGTCCCAACTGTCAGGAAATTCTCCTTAGTTCTAGGTTGGTTCTCTCCTTGAATAGTTTCCATCCATTGCTTCTTGTTCTGCCTTCAGATGTTTTGGAGAATAGGTTAACCCCCTCGTCTTTATGGCAGATCCTTAGATTTTGGGACACTGCTGTCATATCACCCCTAGCCCTTTATTTCATTAAACTAGACATACCCACTTGCTGCAATCATTCTTCATATGTTTTAGCCTCCAGTCCTCTAATCATCTTTGTACAAGATACATGAAGATAGAATATAGAAATAACAGGAGTCAGTAGAAACATCAGATACCAATGGCATAATGGAAGACACAGTTGCTGGACAATAATACACTGGGAGAGGTTAATATCAAAAGAGGAATCTTTCAAGGACACTCATTGTCAGCACTACTGTTTATTTTTGTGTTGACTCTTCTGTCAACAATACTGAACAAGTCAGGTCATGACTGTCAAATATGGAAAATATCTGCCAGATTATTCCAGCACTTTTACATGTGTGATCTGAAGCTGTATGGAAAAACACAACCTGAAATAGAATCACTGCTCAACATCTCTGTATATACAGCCAAGATACTGCCATCGAGTTTGGACTCGATAAATGTGCCACCCTTATCAGTAGGGGGGAAATAGTGCAACTTGAAGAAGTCAAGATGCCTTATGGAAATAACATCAAGAATCTGGATTAAGTGGATCACTACAAATACGTGGGCATCCTTCATTCTGACAATATCAAAAACAGTGAATTTGAGAAGGATAATAGCCAATACATTATGAGAGCAAAGAACATCTTAAAATCCAAACTCAGTGGAGGAATTACCATCAAGGAAATTAACACCACTGCAATTCCAGTCATTAGCCACACAGCTAGAGTAGTGGATTGGACACAAGTAGAGCTAAAAGTTCTGGATAGGAAGGCCAGAAAAATAAGAACAGTGAATCATGTTCTTCATGTTCTTCATCCACACAGTGATGTTGACAGACTCCATTTACCAAGGAAAATAGGTAGGCATGGAATGTGGCAAGTACATCAGACAGTTGAAGAAGAATTGGAAGAATATCTGAAAGACAGTTAAGAAGATGCACTAAAGCTAGTACATTTTGCAGGTTTACTGAATACTGGAGAGACCAAACTGGCCACAAGAAAGATCAAATGAAGAGTAGAAAGGAAACATGGTAAGGCAAAGTATTATATGGGCAGTTTATTAAAAAAAATTAACAGGCAAAACAGATGCCAAGAATACCTGGCAATAGCTAAAAATGACAAAAAGAAAAAAGAAAAAGAAAGAGGGGCTAATTTGGAAGGAACAACATCAAGTCTTAAGAACAAGTGCATCAAAGGCCAAAATTGAAAAGACAGCAACAGGCAGCAAATGCCTCCTCTGCAAAGAAATTGATGAACCCTATGCAACCCAAGAAGATTGCACAGGATGACTACAAACAATGGCATGACAAAGTAGCTCAATAGTGCATTGAGAAGACCTGCAAGAAATATTATTTGCCTGCGAGCAAGAACTGGTGGGGGCACTAAATAAACAAAGTAATAGAAAATGAAAAAAACTAAAGTGCTCTGGGATATTAGAATTCAAGCACACAAGCACCGGCCGCATAACAACCCAGACTTTAAAAAAATTGATAAGAAAGACAAGGAAAAAAAAGGAATAGTGGATGTTGCAGTGTCTGTTAACAATGGAAGAGAAAAAAAAACCTAGAGAAATCACAAAATACAAATATTTGAAAATAAAAGTAGAACTGTGGCAAAAGAAAGCAAAAATAGTACCAATAGTGTCATTGTCCCAAAGGTGCTTTTTCAGGAGGCAGCTGGACTTTCTTGTTTTTTTCTTTGAAGACATTTCACTTCTCATCCATTCTTCAGCTCTGACAGAATAGTGGGGAATGGAAGAAGAAGCTGAAGAAAATCCTGTCAGAGCTGAGGAAGCTTTTTGGATGAGAAGCAAAACATCTTCAAAAGAAAAAACAAGAAA
>AZIM01003433.1:58918-73367 GCA_000516915.1 Ophiophagus hannah | reverse complement strand
ATGACTGAGAATCTCTACAGACTTTTAGTTCCCATAGTGATAAATGTCTTGGGTGTAATTCCAAAATATCTGGAACAACACTTGAACACCATTGGCATTGACAAAGTCACCATCAATTGATTGCAAAGAGAGCTTTACTTAGAACAGCCTACATCCTATGTCAAGATCTTTAACATCATCAAACCACATCTGCCTATCCCAGGCTCTTGGAAGGGACTTAATAGGTGGATAAAATACCAAATCATCAAACACCTGACTGACTATTTGACCAACCTATAATAATCTTACTTTGTTAAATAGCTGGGAGGTAAAAGAAATATAGATAATTACTTATTACTTATTACTGAATGAAATATTTCCGAGTAGGATAGTAAAAAGACCAGATCTTTCCAGCATGTTCCCAGCCCGTGGAGCAAAGGATCAAGAAGATACCTGTTTCTCTTATGCAGTTCAAATTGAAGGTAGTTTTCCCCCCTCTGTGCTCATTTAGACGTGGGAAACTGCTCCCCCTCCCCAAAACACCTCTTGAACAAGACTATTACAGAAGCTTTCATCTCTATCATTACTTTGCCCTTGGCAGGCATAATATGAGAATGATCCAAATTAATCAAATAGAGTCTAAGCTTAGGCTACAATGTTATAAAAGCCAGTGGACTCATAGGATTTCATTTAAAATGCCTGCAGCAGTTCCAAAGGTTCATGAGCTGTAAGGCTTTACTTCTGATGTCTTTTCACTGATAAATAGGAACTATGGTATTAGCAGAAGACCAGTGTTGCTTGACCTCCAGGGGTAGCTGTGAGTTTAGGGAATAGTAAGGTCAATAGGATAGGCTGAATTGATTTGATACTTGTGCTTGCATGTTAGAAGTGCAATTTTAGGCCCACTGGGTCAGAATTTATTTTTCTCAACATCTAGGGGAGAAACAAAACTTAGTAAGACTTGTAGTTTACGGGGTTCATAAGAGGTAGAATTTCTAAAGGACCCCTTCAAGTGATCTATCTCATATTAGCATTTGACAATTCCTTCTGTGTATTCATCAGTTTTGGAATCTTTGGAGCACTGGAACTAGAATAGTATATTTCAACCCAATCAGACATTTCAGTATTTTTGATATTCTTCATTTTGATGCCTGCTGTAAGTAAAGTAGACACTTCCTATAGTAAAATAGCTTCTACATTATTTCACCTTCCAATAAAATTACTTTTGATGCTTGGCTTTTAGAAGATTGAGAGCCTTTGTCTCTGGCTCACATTCCAGTTTTTGGGTTTTTTTGGCTTTACCTTCCAGGAATACCAGGTGTCAAACAAAAGTATCCAAGGTAAGCCTTCCTGGTTTATGAATGTTGTTCCTTTGTGACAGATTGCCATTGCTTGTTTTAATTATATCTTTGAGCCAAAAGATCATTACTTCCAACTGTCTATGGAGATTCTCAGTCATCCAAGTCATGATGTCCTAAAAGTGCTTTTTCAAAAGGCAACTGGAGTTTCTTTGTTCTTTTCTTAAAAGACCTTTGACTTCTTGTCCAAGAAGCTTCTTCAGTTAGAACAGAAGAATTTCTTGGATGAGAAGTCAAACATCTTCAAGGAAGAACAAAGGAAGTCCAGTTGTCTTTTGAAAAAAGCATTTTTGGGTTCCTTCCTATAATTAATATAATTTCATATCATTTTAAATATGAAAAACTATAACACAATGTTGGATGCTGGAACATTCATGGGATGGGGTGGGATTGCAAAAAAGATGTAGGCCATGGCTATGCAGTCAAAGCTTCACTGTTTTTGCATGTGTATTTTGCATGAGATGCATGTAAAAGAAGTATGGTTTGGATTGTGCAAACAAGGGCTCATCTTGATATAGTATAGTATATGAAGTAGATGGGGAATAATAGGTAAACATACAATGTAATATCATATGAAGGTAACAGTCATGCTATTGTGAATGAAAACTCTCTAAAGTACAATATTAGGAAAAACTCTTTCTGAAAATTTCAATTCTTTATCCATAATGACCATGTCCCTCCACCTATTTATTTTCAAATAATGATCACATAAACCCTAAAGATCATGGGATTTCCTAATTATTGGGTCAAATTAGCATTCTGAAAAAATACCATAGATGGAACAGAATATTTGAGAATATTTATTTGGAAGATTAAATAAATGTGAAGTATTATTTTTTAAAAAAAGTTATTAACTAAAGGGAAGAGGGTTTTATCCTTCCTGGTATGAATTTGTACTCTTACTTTCAATTTAACACCTTAGAACTGTCTTCCTACCTTCATAGCAAATGAGTTTATATGGTACTACATTTAAATAATTAAAGTTGGGATGTTAAACATTTTATTCATCTTCCAAAGAAGTCTCTAGACTTTACATATAGCAGCATTTGCTCCATCTCTAGAGGCAAGGTTTCTGGAATTCAATATTTAGTGTAGCCTGAAGAATCCTTGCATTAGTGATTTCAAAAGTGTATGTTACACTTTGAAAGGGATGTTGTTGTACTATTGTAATCTTAGAACAAATCGCCCTTCTTAACTAATTAGGAAGACATTTTTCTTTCTTATAGAAGCTAGGTTAGAATTAGTTAGGAAGACTGGTTTGGGATTCAATGAAACTCATCATTTTATGGAATACCCAGTACTCCTAAATGCTCCAGGAGAAGAATAATGCCACTTGCTCCAAGCAGAGGACTAAGAAGAGCAAATAACATTTCCCATAGGATAAAGATAAATCCCACTCTGTGTCTTGAACACAGCTACGTTGTGATTCACCTGTCCATCTCAACTTCCTCATCTAAAATAGTCAATCTTTTGTCCACTAAATTTTGTTTAGTGTTAAAAGGATTGCATCAGTAAACTAATTGTGCAAATAAATTTGCAATTAAGGGCACAATGGGACTTGTTTTAAGAAGACAGAAAGTACTAAATATCAGTTCCATGTTGCAATCGAGAGGAGGAGAATTTAAAATGGAACATCACGCAGGATAATAAGATAAATTCTTTTCATTCTAAGCATGTGCTTGAGTTTGTAACAAACTCATTTTCATTTTTTTGTACACCCATTACTCTACAGTTATTGATATTATTTTAACACAGTACTAGCCAGAAAAAAAGGCTTTATGTGACCTTTCAGTTGAGGAAAAGAAATTTAACAGCATGTAAAGATCAACAGAGGTTACAGAGACTTAATATTATCCTTCAGAATGTTAAATATATGTTACAAAAGCTATATCCAGATTTTAAACATGTCTAACTTGTAGCATGGATTTCAATGGTTCCTAAAGTGAATTAGCATATGTATGACAGAAATAGGGATCCTAATAGCTTCCAGGACTCAGTTGGAAAAATATGCAGTTGCAAGGTATTGTGGGAATTGCAATCCAATATCTTTGCAGATATTGCTCTGTTCAATGATGTGCTTTTCTTTAAATGTTTGAAGTCTGCTTTAAAAAAGGAGCACCAATGGCCTCTGCTTTCTCCATTCCAAGTCCTGACCCATTGCAAGCGTAGGTCATTCTGTTCCCCAGTTTTCATATATTCAACATAATGGAATATATCATGCAAAGGATTGTGCAATTTAATACACATCCAAATCAGAGGAGTCATTTTGCACTGCAAACTAAGCTGCTTGTCTACCATACTGATCCAAATTGTTTTGTAAACCAATTTCTGAACTCTAGTCAGGATTACAGTGGGTTGGCAATGGGTTCAAGTTGGTGCTCAATTCAGATAAGGCTAACATAGGACCTAATTGATTGTTTCCTGTTTCTTGTCCTACCCATCTGAGTAGAAAGGCAAGTCCTTCTGGCAAGGCTCCTGTACAGACTAGTCTACCAATAGTCCCAAAGAAACTTTCCAAAAAGCAACTGAACTTTCTTTCTTTCAAAGAAAGTCCAGTTGCCTTTTGGAAAGCAGATTTGGGATAACCATGACCTGAATGATTGAGAATCTTCATAGACCTATAGTCTACCAGTATTTGTCTTTCCCCTTTAGGAATTGTTGCCTCCTCACTTGTCTCCATGATCTTCTTTTGCTCTGCAATTCTTTGCACATATTCATGCCATCATCTCCATTCACTTCTCGCATTATCTCTTCCAGCGCTTACATACCCCATCCCTTTATGGTTTCATCATTGCTGAGATTCAACAGTGATCAAGTGAGAAGGAACAGGTTGTTCTTTTGTTTCATGGAAATTGTTGCAGGAATAAGGGAAATGACAGCTTCACCAAAAGAAAGTAGCTACATTTCTACTTTTCAATGAAAGATGTGTAAAGATGGAGGGGAATCTGTTCAGTACCCTAGGCATGGGGTGAACAAACAAGGGAGGATACTTCAATCAGCAAGGGCAGAGACCAAAAAAGTGGACTTCTAGGGTTGAAGATAATTCATAAATTTAATGAGCTATCATTTAATCCACCTCCATATTGTAAAAAAGAGAGGGGGGAGGAAACATTTCTGGAAGGGGCATGCCAGCACTACAATCAATTAGAGGCGGCCGGGCTGCTATTAAATCACAAAGAGGACTGCTCTGAAGTTCATTTTAGAAAACAGCAGTTTTGAACTGAAGCTAGAAAACATGGGTGTGGGATGCATTAGCATTAGGTTGAGAATAGGAATAGGTTGACATCATCTGTTCCTGCAGTCAGGAAGCACTGAGTGGTCTGCATTGATGATCTGCCCTTAGTCACCAGAAAGATCCTTTTCTCTTTAGATATTGACACTCTTCTTGTTGCTGATGGGGAATTCAAATGCATTCATTTGCATCCTAGATACACAATATAATCTCAGTCACTAATCTCCATGCCACAATGACCCCTTCTATGATGTTTTTTTTAAATTGCTGACCAGACTGAACATTTTGCATTTTAATTATTGTTGGTAAAGGGAGTTTCCTTCAGCCACTATTTTCAGCGGCCTTTCATAAAGCCTTGCATCAGGAGAACCCCAGGAAAATATTGCAATGAATTTTTACACACTTTAGGTGAAAATGACTTTCAAAAAGGATTGGGAAATATATCTGACCTGTGTATGCTCATTAAGGATTGTGAGTCTTTGATGATTTATTTATTCAAAGGTATATTTCTCAAGATGCACTGTAAACTAGAGATCTGCAAAACATTTGAGGCTGAAACATTCCAGTCTAAAGGTGTTCATTTCTGCCTCTGCTTGAAGTGGTACAATTGCAAACTGGTGTTATCTGAAACAGAGATTGGAATGCTTTCTGTGGCCTAGAGTTAGGTGCCTAGAGTTCTTTGGGAGGGTCTATAACAACTCACTACAGCACACTCGCCATGGCCACTTGCCACAGCCAACTTGCCACGGCCAATTTCTTGCAGCCAACTCTCCACGGGACAATTTTCATTGGACAAACCACCCCAGGACAATTCACTGTGAAGCAAGAATTGCACTAATATCAAAGAAATAGTGGAATAGGAACCATTAAAGAAAGGATGCCAAAGAAAGAATAAAATGAAATGTGAATGACAAAAGTTAAAATATTTTTAACTATTTTAAATAATGAAATTGAATTGTTGAATTGTCTCATAGTGAGTTGTCCTGTGACAAGTTGGCCATGGTGAGTTGTCTCGTGGTGCGCTGGCTGTGGGTGAGTGGGCCCTGGCAAGTTGGCTTAGGTGGCTTCTGGTAGATGTTCCCAAAGAACTTTTGGCACCTTTCCCATTCTGCTTTGGAAATATGATGGGATAAGAATCTGGAATTTAAAAAAATACATTCAAGCATTTCACTACTATAAATTCTACAACTTTAGCTAATTATTTTTTTTACAAACTAATAACTTTTGTAAGTTCACCAACAAATTGCCTCTCAAGACTGTTTCTTTCTTTTGACTAACTTTGTCAGTGGCCAGCTTCTCCTAAACTCTTGACTTCAGCAAGTTTTTTGTCACTTTGGGGTCCCCCCAATTTCAGCTGCAGCTTCTCTTTCCATTCCTCTCTGACTCCCCCAAAGCAGAGTAACTATACTCAACCAGATTTCATTGTGTTGCTTCCATTCTTAGAATTACACTACATATGTATCTAGGTGCTTGAAACAGTAAGGGAAAATACTTGCTTTCTATACCCTGAAGACATTTATAAAATGAAGTGTTATTACTGAGCACCATAGAGTATTTGAGCCAGGCATTTTGCTACAAAAGAGTTTCAGTGCTGTTAATATATATTTCTGGCTCTTTTTCTGTGGTGAATATCATAATAGGTCTGTACTCCTTTGTAACTGTAATAGAATATGGTTAATGTGCATCTTCTAGGTACTATGTGTACAGCACAACTCTGAAATATTTCATGTTTTTAATCCACTCAATTTCCCTCAATGGCCCAGTTAATTTTCTTAAGCATGCTAGCAATATCCACAACTTTAGTTTTCTCATTGTTGATTACTGAAAGATGCTCCTGGTAGTAATGGGTAAAGGCTTGGAGAATTTGTTGATGTCTTCCTGATGTTACTGAAATAATAGCCATTTCATCAACCTATAAACAAATTGGATTTATTCAGCCTTGCAACGATGGAATTTTAAATTGGATAGACTGTCTGCTAGACAGTTTAAATAGTGATTAAATAAGATAGAGGCTAAAATATAGCCCTAACTCCCTTTTAAACAAGGATATCATTAGACAAAACACTTTGACTCTAACAGTGGTTTTCTTATTAAGTTATTGGATTAGGAAAAAAAGCCACCTATCCATATTGATATTTCTCAGCTTTCTCTATTCTCTATCATATTAGTGATTTTTTATTTTTAAAACATGGTTTCATTCTCAAGTCAAAGGATGATTTGGAAAGAAGTGTTACACTATGAATGTCAAGTGGCAAATATTGTCTGAAACATCATTCTCTACCCATTGTTGGTGCCCTTAAAAAGTGTCAGAAAAGGAATATTTTATAATATTTGTGGGATGTATACAAAAAAGCTAGAACATTCTGGGTTCAAATACACACATTAATCCAAAGGATTAGAGTTATAGTAAGGTTTAATATACAAGGAAGATTGTTGTTCTTTAATAAGATTAATACACAGTTGAGACCAGCGGGTTATCATTTTGAGATTGGAAGACAAACAGTTGGAAAAATGTCATGGAACTTTGTTTTTGTACACAATAATGGCAGCACACAAAGATAGAAAGATTCAGCGCTGTCCACAATGAAAGAATGATTGGTAAAGATGATGAAACTTGCTGAAATGGCTAAATTGACTTCTTTGACCAAGGAAAAGACAATAACTATTTTATTGCTGTCTGGAACTTTCTTTCCCTTATGAACTTTCTGCATACAAATGAAGAAAATGAACTTATGATTTATAGTCCTGATAATTAGACAGTACAGATTATAGAAAGAAGATTAATCTGACGTAACTTTAGACAAAGATGTTAAAATATATTGGAACTTATATGTGCTGTGAAGAATATCTTCTTTATCTCTTTTCTTCTTTCTTTTCTATGTTGGGAAGCACCTGACATGTCAGGGAGGAGGGGTCAAGTGTAGAGCAAGCCTGGAATCACTGCACAACTGCAAAAGAGCTATGGTTGACCACCACTGCCCCAGTTTCTTGAAACCTTATCTAATTGTTCCCAGGAGTACAATGCCATACTGGGGAGATACCTGTATTTTAGGCAGAACATAATGTGGTACATATCTCAAATTCTGAACATGTAGGTCTAGTTAGTTACATCTAACAACAGTGCCCACAATTCCAAGTCAGCTTGATGATGCCAACTGGGGATTTTGATGGTTTTTGTCCTGATATATCAAGCATCTATTGAGGAAAGCTGTTCTAATATGTCATTCAGATAATAGTCAAAGCGAAGAACACTCATATATAATACTGATAATCCAGTGCAAAAGAATTGCAAGGATATGTCCCTCCAAAGGAACTTGTGAAGCATTTTTAAAAATGTGTGATTCATTACTACAATGAGCATATTTTATTGAGATAAGTGGTATGTCCAAGCAAGAATATTTAACAGTTATTTGTCAAGTATTATAGAAATAAATGCATTTCTTTGTTGTTCATATTTACTTAATATTCTGTGGATGGCGTTAATATGAATTAATATACTTCCTTGGCTGCTAATTAAAGGTGTGATGGGAGATCAGATAGCAGCTGGTGAGTTATTAGGCATAAAGTTTAAAACTCTTGTTTTCTAAAGAAATTATTCCATGAAGATTTAACACTTTAATAGACAAATAAGGCATTATCCATGATAAATTTCTTTTTGTTACAGAGTTACCATGTTTATCTGCAAACATAAATGCAGCTTATCATTAAGACTTTTTTTTGTAGTTCTGGAAGCTCTGTAGTTCTTGAAGTGGAAGTTCAAAGTAGTGATAATTATTCATTGCAGGAACATTAAAAACAAAATTTAGGATTGCGTCTTCACACTTCTATAGAATGTGGCAGAGATATCAAATCCATTAGCAACACTTACCAAAGTTCATACAATTCCTTCCATAAGATGTGTTGATATATGTGTATTAGGATCAAGTATATAGTCAGGGGAACCAGTTATCATAAGGTTGCGCAGTGAACAGTCCTTCTATAAGCAGCTATGTCCACTTTCTAATAGTATAAAATGTTCAGTAGCTATGTGCTAGCAACAGACGGACCATTTTGATCCATCTCACAGCTCTTCTTCATATGGCACTATATGGTTCTAGTAAATTCATTCTTTCCCATCTGGTTTATGATGCAAACAATGAATGAATGAACAAATGGATGGATGGATGGATGAATGAATTTAGATTTCAACTTTTTAAGCAATAAATCCATACAACTGCTTTCCAGAATCATTATTTTTGCTATTTTGGTTATTCTTTTAATGTGGGTGGATTTTTTTTTCATTGTTGTTGTTTTTATCACTGTTATTCTCTTTTGTTTCAAATGCTGCTAAAATCCTGGCAAGTTAAGTATAGGCTCAGAAAGAAGTACCACTTCTAAAAATCCAAGTTGTCACTACTCACTTTTATAATATGTCCAATAAATTAATTTATGTTCATATAAATTAAATCTCATGATGTTTGCTGTCTCCTAAAGTGACAAGATTAATGTTTTACCTTTTTCACTAACATTATTCACTCATTATTCAATATTCTATTGTCCTGATCTTAAATCAGAAAGTTAATGAGATGGTCCACCATAGATTGTCTTTCTGGTCTGTTGCTAATGTTAACCATCTCAGCAAACCAATATCCTCCTTTTGTTTTGCCTGATATATACAATGAAAATGGAAAGTGTAATTTAAAGGTAATACTATTTGACAAAGTGTAATGCTTGTTCTGTGTATAATCTTTATTGCTCCTTTTGTACCTCTATTCAAATTGTGTACAGTTATGAGAAGGTGACTTTATTGCACATATAATACACTTGAGATTATGATTTCTATAGACTCACTACTAAAATACACTATTTTTCTGACCTCAAATTGGAAACACACATGATTCTTAAAGCAGAATGTTGTATATACTTGATTGATTTGATGAAACTTCATCAAATGTTGGTGCATTTTTCCTTTTTAGAAAGAAATGATTCACAAATATTTCGATAATTGGTAAAGACAGTATAAGAGTTCCTGAAATTCTAGAATTGATGAACAAAGAATATCAATGTGCTTAGTGGATAAAAGTGAGAAAATATTTAGGTGGATTTTTGAAAATTCATTCAGTTAAAAATATTGTTAAGGATTTGTTTTCAAGAGTGCGTTGCCTGAAGCCTATGTAAGCCTACGTTGAAGTAGCCTGGAATCTACGGTCCTGTGAAATTTGGTGGAACTAAAAAGGCTTTTAGTTATCTCCCCAGGAATGCAAATTATCCTAATGAAAATATAAGAGAAGGATAATAATCTGGGATTGACAATAAGAAATTTGTAATGTACTGGGGATCAATGTTTCAAGCAGAGCATTATTTTGAGTAAATGGTTTGAGTTAAAAGCTTATATAGGATTCGAAGTCATGCTCTCCACTATTAGCTTTAGCCATGATTATATGCATTGTTTGGTATATTCATAGCATTCTCTAGCAAGATATTTTACTTTGCAGTTTATCATACATGATCACGCTTTAAAATAGAGAATGCTGCTGTATCGTT
Organism: Ophiophagus hannah; assembly: GCA_000516915.1. Taxonomy (NCBI): domain Eukaryota; kingdom Metazoa; phylum Chordata; class Lepidosauria; order Squamata; family Elapidae; genus Ophiophagus; species Ophiophagus hannah. The sequence goes on along the minus strand of AZIM01003433.1, from coordinate 63,275 downwards.
AAAGCTTTTGATTTGCTCAATACCTGGGGAGGCAATTGCCTGGGAAGATAATGCAAATCCCTCTAGTTTTCATGGGCTATCTCACAGTATAGGACCTTTCTTAATAATCACAAGGTTTTCAAAATAGCAGCATTTCATTGTCATCAACTGGTCAAAAAAGAAGTACCACTTTAATTTCCACTTTCCACCAAGAAAAAAGAGAGAAATTACTGATAGAGGAATTTTCTAAAATACTTGAAAGGAAGGGTAAAAATGTATTCCTTCTTGCAAGCATTCCTGCTTTTTCTTACTGAATTTATGAAACATCAGAATCTTTATTAGTGCTAGCCCTAATGCCACCATTTCCCCAAACTTGATTCCCAGGCTATATCAGAAATAGTTATCTGTTCTGATCACCAAGGTTGTAAAACAAATTTGCAATGAATTTCTTTTAACTTGAAATGCTGCGGGCTGCCCAAAGTGAATTCTACCACAGTGACAGCAGAAATGAACTGGGTCTGCTGCCTTCCTTCTGCCTTCTGTAGTGATGGAAACCTGTACGTTCCAGCAGGTTTTGTAACAATCAAAATATTTTTCTGGAAAATGGAGTATGAATAACCTTTCAGAGAAAAGCACAAAGGAAAATGCATATGGTTGGAGTAGTTGCATAGTATACAGTGTGCATATAAGTATGTGTGAGTATGTTTATTTGTAAGGCGAGATGAGATGAGAAGATAGATAGATAGATAGATAGATNNNNAGATAGATAGATAGATAGATAGATGGATCACATATAAAGTGATCTACATAGTATAGGCATAATGAAAGGCACATAAATACAAAGGAACAGACAAACCAAGCTACCTGATGATCATGAAGAGAAAAGAAACATAAAAGAAACGACGTTGTTGAATTTTCCTTATTGTGAAAGCAAGCGGTATATGAGCATAATATATGACATTGCTCATTGTATATCACATTATTAGCTGTAATTCATGCTAGTTAAATTCCCACTAATAGAGAAGAATTTGAAACTGGTAGGATAACTATAGTTATTTCATAGTATTTTCAGATGTTACATTCCAGTTGTAAAGGTCACAGATTTTATTCTTGTGTAACATTTCTTGGGATGTATGCCATAACCTTACCCAGTTCAGGCTCATTTGTATTCTTTTAGCTGGGTCATGGATCCCTATAGTTGTATATGTCAATAAAAGTTACTTTGTTTCATCATCTCCGAAAGTTTTGGTTCCTTATGTAAAATGGATATTTTTTTTCCAAAGAGAGTGAGTGAGCGAGCAGAAATACACACAAAATCATCCCTCCCCTCACCCCTCCTTCCCTCTATCCTGCCAGCCTTCCAGCCACCCAGCCAGCTTCTGAAGAGTTTGTGGACAGGTTAAAAACACAGTAAATTGGGAAAAAAAAAAGAATATGTATAGCTACTGACACAGATAATATCTCTTCTAATCTGTATCTTCTTAGTGACCACCTGAGTATTTTGCTCATCCTTGAAATGCTAATGTGAATTTAAACACCACTTGTAAAAAGGAGCATGGTGGCATCACCCAGATAGTTCAACACAGTAAGCCAGAAGCTTCTCTAGAGCACATAATGGATGTTCTATATAGAAAGCAGATTCAGATTATTTGAATACCAAATTCTATCCCATCCACTTTATGTTACAGGCATAAATCACTATGGGATGATAAACATCTCTGCCACTTTACTATGTGACTCCTTCATAATTGTGCTTCAGGACCTCTCCACTTGAAGGTCCCTACCATAATGAAATAAACGAAAGCAGATATTAAATGGTAACTGCAGATGACTGTGTCCTTGGGGGGGGGGAACCCCCCACAAAAACCCTTGTTGAATTGCTTCAGATGGCCTGTGATTTGTACGTTTCTGTTAATTTTGTCTGAAATAGAAAATGGTATACTTGGCAGATACCTGCAAGTGAGCTTGCATTATGTGACCTTTTTCAAAGTTGTAAGTGAATGGTTGTTGTTTTATATTCCCCAGTTTGGAATATATAGGCCTCTGATCATGTACTTTGCATTTTAGCTGACAGATTGTATAGGGCAAGTCTACTAAAGGTAGCTTTTGCAAGTAAATTGCTTAGTTTAGTTATATCTGCCCTGTGTACTTAACTTACATTTTCATTTCATAGAAGTCTGCCGTTTAAAAACTTACCAAACATTTTCTGAAAAATCCTAGGCAAATGTAGTTTATTTTAATTGAGTTTGTAAAAAAAGAAATCTTGCTCTCAATACATTTACAAGAGAGGAGGAATAACACTTTGAAAGGATTATTTGCACACAAGATATTAAAACACATTTGTATTTAACTTGTATACTCAGTAGTTCAGCTAGCAGCAGTCTTTTAGCAGCATTGGGAATGCTGCAGGATTATTACTATGGTTGGTTGCACCATCAGCCAGATGTTTAGACTGGGTTTAGTATTTTTGTCCTCCTATTGAGTCCTTTCCAAGGATAGACAGATGTTGTCTCATCATGTTAAAAGTTATCAACACAGGATGCAAGCTGTTGCAAGTAAAAGTGTCTTTTGCAATTGACTGATGATCATTTTTGTCCATGCTGACGATGTTCAAATGCTCCAGATGTTTTGGAATTGCACTCAAGAGGTCTGTTATTATTGGTACTATCTTTGCTTTCTTTCACCACAGTCATTCTACTTCTATTTGGAGGTATTTGTATTTTGTGATTTTCTCCAGTTTTTTCTTTCTCTTCTGCTGTCACCATTTTTTTGGTCTTTCTTATTATTTCTTATCAACATCAAGCTGTTTTTAAGTCCCGGGTGTTACGTGTTTATTTGTTTGAATTCTGATATTCCAGAGCACTTTAGTATCTTCATTTTCTATTACTTTGTCTATTTAGTGGTCCTACCAGTTCTTACTTTCAGGCAAATGGTATTTCTTGCAGATTTTTCCAATCCACCCTTCTTGTTACTTTGTCATGTTGTTGCTTGTAGTCAGTCTGTGCAGTCTTCTTGTGGCAGCTAACTAGGTGAAACTGTTTCTTCAGTTTCTTTGCAGAGGAGGCATTTGCTGTCTGTTACTGTCATCTCAATTCTGGCTTTGTATGCATTTGGTCTTGGTGCTGTATAGCCAGAATTGGCATCTATCTCTTCCTTCAACTTACCTGCTCTTAGCCATTACCAGAGCTTGTCAATATCTGTTTTGCCAACTGTTTTTTTCTTAATGGTGATATAATGCTTTGTCTTCTGAAGCTATCATTCTGTTCTTCATTTGATCTTTCTTGTATTCCACCTTGGATTCTCTGATATTCAGTAAATTTCATGGCATATTAGTTCATCTTCACTGTCCTTCAGATATTCTTCCTGTGCCTTTTGAAATTGGGATAGTGGGAGTTCTAATCCCACCTTAGGCACAAAGCCAGCTGAATTACCTTGGGTCAGTCACTCCCTTTCAGCTCAAAGAAGGAGGCAATGGCAAATCATTTCCAAAAAAACTCACCCCCCAAAAAATCTTCAGGGATTAATCCAGGAATTAATAACTGATTCAAAGGCAGAAAAATACACACATAACCATATGCCAATATATGTAAAATCACACATATATTATCCTACCTATTTAAATATATAAGCCAAGGCAGTGCACATACCTAATACCTCTGCTGTCTATTTTTCTGACAACAGCAACATTGTGCTTAGTGAATAGGAAGGAAAGTCATAGTTCTACATCACATGTTCTAACCCCCAATTTGCTTCATTTGAGGTTATGTTTGTTGTTATCTTTCTTTTGTGGCAGGGGCCATCCTTCCTCTTGTTTGTTCTCACCATTTCATGTATAGAGAAAGGATCATAATTTTTTTTCCCCTATAATCTTCAGGGAAGACTTCTGAAGTGTTTCTTATTTTTCTAACTAAATGAAGACTGTTAGATCTTGCATTATAGCACTGCAGTTGTTGGTGTTTCTCACCTCAAAATGGCAGGAAAGTATTTTAGAAGTTATATTCAGAGGTAGCTATAATTGTACTTTGGGGGTGCCACCTCATAGCTTGCTCATCCCTGAACTATGATCTATCTACAGGGGATGTTATTCTTGGTGAAAACTGTTTATTAAAATTTAGAAGATTATGATGATGATCTCCTGGAACCTAAAACTTAAAGGTGTCACAGATCTTTGTCAACAATTGGGCATATTACCTTTCTTTTATATCATCAGACAATGTGTGTAAAATAAGCAGTGATGCAAACCTTTGCTTCTACAGCTGGAGAAATCTTATATAAAATTTGGATTTCCAACTGGGGAAAAACAGGGAGTAAACTGAGCTCCAAGGATGACTACATAGCAATAGCACTTACACTTATATACAGCTTCACAGTGCTTTAC
>AZIM01003432.1:117237-128121 GCA_000516915.1 Ophiophagus hannah | reverse complement strand
CCTTCCTTCCTTCCTTCCTTCCTTTTCTGGCTGTTTGTGCTCTACTTCCTTTTTCAATCTGGCTTTCCATTTCCTGAAGGAAATATCCTTAAATCTTATTGCTTCCTGAACAATATTAAAAAGCTTTGCTGACCCCTTTTTACATTGTGGAAGCCATTATAGTTGATTTATTTCTTAACTAAATCAAGTGTAGTATAGATAAAATCACAGAAGAATGGGGAGTTGAGGACTCTGAGTTGATTTGGGAATCATCTATCTCAGGGGTGTCAAACTGGATTTCTTTAAGGGCCGGATCAGCATTGTAGTTCTCCGGGGACCGGGGGAGGGGGGGAACGGATGCCTCTTGCAGAACCCTGCTGGCCAAAATGGGATGCAGGGGGTCCACACACACACACACACACACACCGTGCACCTCATTTTTATCCTCCATGGCCTCCTGCAGCACACTTCCGGCCATTTTCAGCCATTTTCAGGCTGTTTTTGGCCCGTTTTCAGGCTGTTTTTCGATCCATTTTCAGCCCATTTTTGACTCGTTTTCAGGCCTGTTTTGGGGCCATTTCTGGGCCCATTTTCTGCTGGCAGAGTGCTGCAGGAGGCCGTGGAGGGTGAAAACAAGGCATGTGGGGGGGCACACACAGCCCGTTTTAGCTGCCAGAGGCACCATGGTTTTCAAGCCGGCCCCGTGGGCCAGATTTAAGCACCCCATGGGTTGGATCTGGCCTGCGGGCCTTGAGTTTGACACCCCTGATTTATCTCCATTGAAAGATCCTAAGTACAATCTTTATCCTCTCTTGAACTAAGAGATTTCCCCTCTCAGGAAGGGAGGGAGGGAGGCAGGGAGGGATGGAGGGAATATAATAATAATAATATTTAAACTCTGTTTAGTGATTGTGAAGGGACAGGAATTATTAGAAAGTTTTCTTACACTTCTTAAAAAGTTATAGTAGTCATTCCTTTGTTCCATCTGATTCTTACCTTCTTTTGCATTCTGTCATTTTAAAAAATCAAAAATAATTGCGATATTAATTATATGTACAGTAATACATATTATAAAGCATATTGTTTCTATAGTTTTACACATGTGGGAAATAAAAAAAACTTATTTAAATAAATGAAGCAGAAAACCAATGTGAGTTGCCTGGGCCAATAAATAAAAAAGTAGTGAAAGATATCCTCAGGGAACATGCATGCATTGCAGGGAACTGAATCCTTCCCATGTATCTTTACTACCAAAGTGGGGTAGATACCTGAACTGGATTGACTTTCTCAGGAAGCAAATTAGAACAACGAAAGCAACAATACAGGCAACAAGAGAAGTTTATCTTAGTGCATCTTGAGAGACTACTAAGAAATCACTGGGTTCTAATGGCATCAACCCAAGAGTTCTTTAATAACTTAAAACAGGAAAGTGCTGGCCTCACAAAAATTTACAACTTGTCATTTAATCAGGATCAATGTCAGAGGACTGGACACCATTGTTTGGCAGACACTCTGAGGAGATTCAGGAAATTATAGGCCAGTCCACTTAATATCTTTCCCACCTATGATAAATGGGGTAAGGCTGCTCCGTAAAATAGTTTGGAATGTCTTTAGGTTGTGAAATGAATGCACATCACCTCACTGGCATTACTGCACTACCATTTTCATGTCACAAATGTGGCCATTCCCAGAATTGCCTTCCCATCCTGTGCAATGAAGAAAGCCAGTGAGACTGGCTACTTGAAGATCTCATTTAACCAAGGCAGCTGGATATATTTAGAATACTGTAACAACATTTATGCAACCTTGCCAAGAAATACCCACAGACCTCCTAGCTCTGCAGTTGGCCTTTCAGTAGAAGCGTTTGGAAAACCCAAGTATTGCCAACTAGCTGATAAATCCGAGACAAAGGTGGGGACCGAGCAATCCTGATAGGATCTGGGCATCCCCTCCTGCTGCCCCCAATTTCCATCCACCTTGTCTGTGTGACTTGTCAGACTTCTTTCTGGACACAAGTCCAGCTCTTACTCCCAAAGCCTTTTCAGCCTGGGGGGTTTTAGAAGCAGAGTTTCCAAATGCCCAATAGCAGTTCCCTTTCTGTCTGGAAAGAAGAGAGATCCACACCACAGAAATTGTGTTACACCGGGAGATTAGAACAGATGACGTCCACGTTCATCAGCGAAGAACACAATAGCCTCTATATTTAGATCCAAGCCTCTGTGCGATACTTATAGGCTTTCAATATTTTTTTTTTTGACATGCGGAGCTCAGCTGCCCTGCTGTAACCGGAACGAGCGAGATCGATTTCGATCGGGGGCGCGCACCGTGAACGTAGAGATTTGGGGACCCGCGGATTTATTTGATTTTTTATTTGATTTTTAAATTTCCCTTTTGAAATCCAAGTCTCCGCTTGCGGTCGACCGCGTTTGACACCAGTTCAGCAAAGGTACGAAGCTTTGCCGATAGTCTCCAATAGCCGTGAAGGAAAAGGAGATAAAAGTGCAAAACAAAACAAAACAAAAAACCCCGAGATTTAATGCGAAGTAAATGTTAACATCGGGATGATTCGCTTGAAGGCTGTGGCCAGAATTTTAAGGGAGCCTGCGACGCGGCTGCAGTTTCCCCGGAATGGAGTAAGCCTCGCCTCTCGTCAGTTGTAGGCAGATCGGTGGCCCCCTGAACGTGGAGCTTCTCTTCGTCTGTTCCATAAACTCCCATTATTGCGGAAAGCCAAAATACCACGCATACCTCTCCAACCAGGAGTTCCCGTTCTACAATTACATCATGGTAGACCCCTCCTCCGAACTTCCTACTGGCTCCTAAGAGAAAACGACAGAGGAGGCGGCCAATAAGAGCGGCAATAAATAAAGCCAACGGGACAGCTGAGAGAGCGCATGAACTGATCACTTTACCCAGGAGTCCCGCCCCTCCGATTTGGGCAACCAATAGCAGTCGCCAGAGGCAGTACCAATCGGAGTTCCAGCTCCTGGAGTGGAGGGCGCTGAGAATACGGAGGGCTTGTGAGGGCTGCTAGCCATTCCATTGGTGGCGCGGTGGGGGTGGAGGGCGAAGAAAGGAGGGAGGGAGGCGCTCAGCCTCCGGCGCTTCCTCGGCTCCCGTTAGCAGACGGCGCTTAAGCTCGGGCTTGCGAAGGCGGCGGTTCTGCGGCTGTGCGATGTCGGAATTGCGAGCAGGGGGACCCGGCCCAGGGATGACGCCTGGCGGACCAGGGGGCCCCATAACCACCGGCCCAGGAGGAACCTGCGGACCTGGCCCCGTGACCCCATTGCCATCGCCGGGGCCAAGTGCCGGAAAAGGTGACGCCGGAGGAGGGACACTGGGCCCTGGGGGACCGGCCCCAGGGGGGGTGACCAGCGCTCCTGGGGGGAGCTCTTCCGCTTCCGGGTCAACGAGCTCAACTTCCGGGGCGGCTCGGGAAGGCTGGCTTTTCAAATGGACCAATTACATCAAAGGGTATCAGCGGCGATGGTTCGTGCTGAGCAATGGGCTTCTCAGCTACTACAGGTGAGGCCGAGTCCTCTTCCGCCCGCACCGGCCGGTTCTGTCATTCCCTTGTTCCCCTCTTGCCGTTCGGCCGCCTCCGCCGGGCTGCCCCTTTCCCCTCCACTTCCGCCCCACCGGCAGGCTCGCCCGCGCCCTGCATTTTCCTGCCACGTGGCACGAGGGTATCCAGGACCAGCCGCGGCCCGAGAAGCGTCCGGGGCGGAGCAGGAATGGTGGGGTGGGGGTGAGGGCAGCTGTGCTCTTCCAGCCGCCAGTGGGAGGCCAAAACCTGCCACCAAACCACCTCTCTCCGTCCGACACTAGCTAGTTGGGGCTGCTGGTAGTTGGGAGTCCAGCGGCTTCTTGGAAGCCACGGGGGTCCCACTCTTTCGTTTAGCCAAACGCCCAAATCCCACCCAGTCTGGCCAGTGTTTGGAGGGGCCGCCATTACTACGCGTTAAGAGAAGGCTGTGGGGATTTTGTATTCCTCCTCTCCTTCCCCCTCTTCCTTCCACCGATTTACAGCACCTTCAGCTCATCAGTGTTTTGAGAGATCGGTCTTCGTGTTGTTGTTGTTTTTAAGTTAAATTAAGCACCGGGGAAATTATTTACTGCAGCTGATGTTAGAGCCATTAAAGAATAGGAAAAGTTAACTCATATTTAGTGGCCTCTATAAGCCATTTGCAAATTGCAAGCTCTACACAGCTATGGACTAGACCAGGGGTCCCCAAACTTGGCAANCAGAATTCCTCAGCCAGCTTTGCTTGAAGTCCACAAGTCTTAAAAGTTGCCAAGTTTGGGGACCTCTGGACTAGGTGTTGTCTCCTCACTCCAGAAATCTAAGGGACTGCGTCTGCTACTGCTGAGAGAATAATTAACTCTTCTGAGATAGGTGTTGTCAAAGTTGGGAGAGGCATTCGTTTCAGTAGCGTTATTCACAAACTTTCCATGTCTCACATTGCAGCTTTTTTGAGGCTGTGGATGTGGCATAAAGTACTTTGGACAAAGGCATAGGTTCACATTCTTGCTTAACTATGTTAAACGGCTGGCTGTGCAGACAAAACAAAAACATTATTTTCAATCCAGTTTATTTGAGGCTTCTCGCTACCTACAGCTTAGATAGTGAAATTCTCCCCTGAAGGAAAGTATGGCTGGCTTCCACAATACTATAACTTCTTTAGAAACCCATTAAGGCATGTTTGTTGATGCATGCATTATGAGATAACTTCAGGACCAAATTGTCTTATAAGTTGGTCTGTTACTTCTTTTGTTGTGGTGGTGGTGGTGGTGGTCTTTTTGATAAATTAGCTTTGTTTTAATTTTTGTACTTTCTGTCTTTGGGCATTGTTGGAGTTATTTTTGTTAATTTTATTTAACACTCTCCCCTTACAAACATTTTTGGTTTTGGAGGAAACAAAACTGCTATAAGGTCCTCCAAGAAGAAGAGCAGTACAGAAATTAATTGATTAATTAATTAAATGCATACATATACACACATACATACCATTGAGGTGCAAAGATAGGAAAAGCTTCTGAATACTGCCCTCAACTTCTTTGAAAAGTACTGGATTAAAACTATAATATCCCAAACTGTTAGATTTTGCTTTTAGAAACAATCCCATTTGAAATGCTTCTCCTTTAAATTGTGGTACATTTGTGTTTAATTTATCTTCAGGACATTTTTTCTGCTAAGCAAATGCTTACCAATATTTATTGTCTATCTCTCTAAAGAGCCCATTGTAACTTACAGTGCTGGGTTGCCTCTCTGTCTGACCCAACTATGTATTTCATATAAATATTAATATGTCACTGCAGATTAAGCAACAAAGTTTTCACTTTCAAATCTTGTGGGCCATTATATAATAAGTTTGTGTGTATTTCTCTGTAAATTAAACCATTTAGTTTAATGAAGTGTATAATCTGCTATTTGAAAGACTGTTGTATTCTCCTAAGTCCTTCAGGTCAGAGGTGGAGGGACTCTAATTTCAGAATACTAAATTTGACTTTGAATCCCTTCTGTCTGCTTCAAGGAATCTGCTCTCCAAGGTCATTTTGATCTCAGAAGCACCAAGAGGAAATGTGTCTATCTGGAGGCAAGACAGGACCGGATAAGGATCTAAAGAAACATGATCCTCTCACTCCAGAGGAAAATTTAGACCAGCCATTAGAGGGGAAGCAATCCAGAAAATAGATGGAGAATTTCAAATGAGTCCATCTTATTCTGTGCCCTATAGAACTACAAGGAAAAGGCATTGGATATGGTGGAGCATTTTGACATTGGCTTTGCTTCTATATTAAATGATAAAACAGGAGATTATTGCAATAAATCAAAAGAGCATTTCTGAAGTTAAGAGAATTTATTTGTGTATTGATAAATGTTATTGTGGTTTGCTTAAAGAATTTGTTTTCCTTTGAAAGGGAGATTAGTTTCCCTTTTTGTCCTGAGTTTACCTAGCAGTTTTATTGTTGTACAAGAGAAAAGTTGCTACTAGTTGCTGTCTCAGAATGCAGAGTAACTACCACTTGAAGTATCTCTTCCACTGAATTATGTGTGATGTTCCATTTGGAACCCAGTCTTGTGCATCATCACTTTTATTTGGGGTTTAATGCATGAAGACATTTGAAATAATAAATCAGCCTGCTAACTAGACTCATAAAATTACTGATCTGTAAATAATAATATAGTGTATTTTTATTAGCTGCCAAGTGGTTAGCAATTCTTTCTCCATTGCCAAGCACAGAACTCTGTTTTAAAACACTTTATAAATCAGGCATTGTAGTATAGATAAAAACCTTCAGAGGCAGTCTGAAATGAAGGGATGGAATCATCTGCCCCCCATCTATTCTATCATACACATTGAATTTGTTGTCACTCTGTTGTTGGGCTATTGATGTGTGATAGTCTTAAGCCACGCAACTGAAAATTGATCTGAGAAAACTGAAATTCAGAATAGAAATGTGATTAAAAAAAATAATAGGGTTTTTTGGTGAGGAGAAAATTATTGGTCTTGGAACATTTTTTTCTCTTTAAAAATGACATGGTTTAAAGGAAATCTGTATTTGATGGAAGCAGATCAGTTAATTCTTACCATAATTATATGGTAAGCATTTGAACTTAAGCCCATTTGTCTCTTCAACAAACAAAATTATGACTTTATGACCAATACTTGAGATTATATACAGGGTATGTTAACCATGCTGCATATTGTAAATGTCCTAAATATATTTAAGGTACCATTTTCCAGGAGATAAGTTAAAACACAAGTGTCTCTTGAGCTCAGTAGATAATGCTGTACTGTTTAAAGTGCCTCCAGCTATCTGAGCTGTGCAGTAGATTCAGTTTTCAGTTATAAATGCTTATGATACTACTAATGAAATAGCAGGGATATTATTCCTTACACATCTCAAGTACAAACATTTCCATGAGTGTAAGAACCTGGTTATGGACATTCCTGAAAATTTGTAAAGCCTGGCTATATTCAATCTTATTTGTAAATAAATTCACATGATACAGTGTTAAATGCTTCTAAGTTAATCTGCAGAGAAACAACATAAATCTGCAAACTTACATCAGTGAGATTTAAATCTGAGTAGATATTTATAGAATTGTGTAGTTAAATTTCACATGAATGATCTTGCATGGAAAGAGGGGCATCAAAGGAAAACCTAATCTCTAAATTTAAATATGTCATTAGGGCAGATTAGGACAGGCTGTCGTGGATTTACTATCACAATGGAGCCCAACATTTCCATTGCTAAGCAAGACAGTTAACTGAGTTGTGCCCCATTTTACAACCTTTTTTGGCCACAATTGTTAAATGAATGCAGTTGTTAAATGGATCGTGCAGTTGTTAAGCAAATCTGGCTTGCCCCATTGACTTTGCTTGTCAGAAGCTAATTGGGAAGATTACAGATTTATGTATTTTTATTTAATTTGTATCCTATCTTTATTATTTTTACAAACAACTCAAGGTGGGGAACATATCCAAACACATCTTCCTTCTCCTCTTTTCCCCACAACAACAACCCGGTGGGATGGGGTGGGCTGAGAGAGTGACTGGCCCCAGGTCACCCAGCTGGCTTTCATGGCTAAAGTGGGACTTGAACTCACAGTCTCCTAGTTTCTAGCCTGGTGCTTCAGCCATTAGGCCAGTACAGCGTAACTGTCATAAATACATGCCAGTTGTCAAATGCCTGGATTTTGATCCCTTGACCATGGGGATGCTGCAATGATCATGTGAAAATGGTTATAGGTCACTTTTTTCAGTATTGCTGTAACTTTGAATAGTCACTAAATGGTTGTAAGTTGAGGCCTACCTGTATTTGGAATTATAGATCTAGGTTACACAAACATCTTTACACTTGTATTTTTGATATTCAGCAGATTCTTTCTGTTCCCAAACCAAATTTAGCCTTGCCAGTGGTTCTACTTTTCATCATTGAACTCCACAGTGTGTCTGATTGTGTCTTCTGATGATTTCATGAAAATGGTCATGTAGCTTGCTTGGCACCAGTATGAAATTAACATAAGAGTACCTTCTTCCAGGATTTATTTTTCAGTAAGCTCCTAGTATCCTCATGTAAATTCCTATTATGCGTAGCTTCAGTACAGGTAGTCCTTAACTTATAACCATAACTGAGCCCAGAATTGCGGTCATAAGTTGAGACATCATGTGACCAAACCCAATTTTTTGGCATTTTTGTGGTGATCATGAAGCGAATGCCATGGCTCTTAAGTAAATCCCTTATGCTCAATGGGTGGGATTCTTTTGCCAGCAACTAGAAGTAAACCCAGAGAACTGGCCAAAATATTATTGTTGTTGTTGTTATTGTTGTTGTTATTATTATTATTATTCAAAAATCGCAGTCAAAGGACTGTAGGACACTGAAAACAACTGTAAAAGTAAGCCTGTTGCCAAAAGCGCAAAAAGCAACCCCTTGATCATGGGGTGTATACAGTTATTGTAACTTCAAAATCAAGTCGTCACTAGTTTTTCTGGGGGGGGGGGGGGTGNNNTCTGGGGGGGGGGGAGTCTGTCGTAACTTTGAATGGTTGCCATGCCACTGGTCGTAAGTCAAGGACTCCCTGTAGAAAAAAGAAACATGATTAGAAAGTGCCATCAGCAGACATTGCTTGCTTGTTAACCAGAAGCTCTTTATTATTCATAAAGCAACCAGACTCAGGTGGATAAGAATAGCTGGCAACAGGAGGTCATATTTCTCTGGTGGTCTGAAGTTGCTGAGAAGGAGGCCTGCCTTTTTACTTTCTCTAGACTCGGGATGGGGAGGTAGAAAGCCAGTGGCATTTGAAGTGATACTTGTTGGTAGTTTCTGTCTCCTTCCTTCCAAGTAGGTTAGACATATTCCAGGCTCCGTTCCTGAGCTTCTCAGTGGGAAAGAGATGTCTCTGTCTGGTACCAGGTCATTATAAGAGGACTTTGTTCTCTGTTTAGGCTGGAGCAGGGAGGAGTTGGGTGAACGTCCAAAGGTATGTGTGGTTGGTTATTTCTGCAAACCTTGGAAGCACAGCAATATCTACAGCCAGTTTTGAGAGAATTGAAAGGAAGGAAGGAATCGTGGTATGGTTGACAAACGAAGCCTCTCTTACAAATATTGTGGTCTCATTGATGAAACGCTGATTAGCTCTTGCTGTCAAAGGAAATATCCCAGGGGTTGGGGCAATAGTGTGTATATACACATAGAGGTAGGTTCATCATATATGTTGGACTAGACTTTCCCAAACTAGTCCCTCCTTATTGTGTTGGATTTCATCTCTGATAATTACCAGATAATCCCTTCATATACACGTATCTACACACACACACACACACACACACACACACACACACTACTGATTTCCATTCCAGAGATTCCACGTAAATAACATACGCTTAGTCCCGATTTCACCAGTACCCTTGGATGCCACAACAAATACTCATACCCTCTTTCCTTTAGTCTGGAGCTGGGAATTCCCATCTGCTCACTCTTCTCTCCTACCTCTCCCCCAAAATATTTAAAATTTCCTCATTCCTGGGTTTTGTGACTGATACGTATCACAGTAAACATTTGAAGAATGTAATGGCTGCTGGGTTTTTTCTTTTGTTTTTTAAAGGAATCTTGGGACAATTTTCTGTGCTAGGAAAGACCCCGAGCATTTTTTGTGAGTGTTTTATGCTGTACACAAAAAGAAAAAAAAACTAAAAGGAAAAAAATACTTTTATCCACTAGTAAAAAGATTGTTATAATATGTATTCATCTCTCGTTATTATTTAAATCCATGTATTTAACAAAAAAGAATAAAAAAGAATAAAAATCCAAAATTAAGTATATAAGCTAGCATTTGCAGTCCCATCTTCTAAATCTACTAAATCAACTAGATCTCTAGTTGAAATTCCGAGCTATAAAATACTATTTGAAATACACAGTGAGAACTATGTTATTTAGACTGTTGTAACTTTGATGAAGAATTTCCCCCCCCTACATTTGTGATATTTTTTTGCTATCATAAAGTATGCAGTACTTCATTTTTGTTTTCTCCCCGTTATTTTCTGTTAGTATACAATTTAAAGAACAGAAACACGACCAATATATCTTCTAGAAAAAAATTAATGTGTGAAATAACTTCTTTCTAAAAGGGAATTAACAAGCCATTTTCAGAAGTGGCTGACTGTGGGCAAATCCAATGTCTCTGCACCAAGGCTTGTGCAAAGCTGACTCTCCCAGCTCTCAAAGGTCTAAAACCTCTGGAAACAGCTGTTTTATGGTTTCAAGGAACATCTGTATGCATTTTCAATTTCTCCCTTTTATCCAGGCAAGAATTTTGAGGCCCTAATCTATTTGTAAGCTCCTTGTTCTGTCATAGTCATTGCCTCTGCAAAAAGCAGAGGCTTCTTAAATCCATCTTTGTTTCCCCTGAAGTCAATTCATATCTAGACCTCCAAAGATGTTTTAACTAAATATTGTATCGTTTTGTACATTTTGACAAATGATGCTTGTGATGTAACTGCTCAAATGGAAGCACAAATACATCTATACATATAAGTTTGTATTAAAGTGGGTATGCACACAAAATTCAGTACTGAATTTATAGACCAAACTTGTTGCAGGTCAGTAGAAAAAAACTGATGCACCTACATGTGTGCACCTCCACTTTGGTTTTCTTGGAAGTTTAACATTAGCTTGTAAATCTGGATTTGAACCTACATAAATCATAATTCTCATTGCTTTTTTTGTTTCTTTTTGAAAAAAAAATTATTTTTAAGACAAACATACAAAACATAAAAACATAAAACCATCTTCCATTCCACATACAGTGTGTCAGTTGGTTACGAATCTTTTGTGTTATCCTTTTGTAGTCATCACTCACAATTTATATAAACTTTCACATTGTCAAGCTAACAT
>AZIM01003432.1:43997-54199 GCA_000516915.1 Ophiophagus hannah | reverse complement strand
AACCTGCTGAATACCACCTCTGGGTCTATGGCACGAAGAGGTTAAGAACGTCTGCTACACTATATGTGCCTGTGAATCTGTTTGCTGCATGCACAGATTTCATCATACAAGGATAATATAGTAACAAAGGGTTGATGTCAATACCCTTAAATCTATGGGCTCCAAGCGCCATCGATTTAAGACTGTATTAAAAAGTGGGCTGTTATGCAAAGCAACCCTGGCCCTTGAAAATCTATGTGGTAAGGAAGAACATTCAGCCTCTCAAAATTCTTGTAACGCTGAGATAGAAGTCACCAAAAGTTCAGGGGAGGAGATGCCTTTTTTTAAAAAAATCAAAACAGGATCTGGCAATCTCATTATGTTACAATTCATTGTTTGCCAAGCCATTTAATTCAAGTTTCCCTTGTGCACAGGATTCTCTCCATCTCACTCAAAGCACATGATTCTCCTCCCTCATTCCATCCCATTTTGCTGCCAGCACACATCGGGAGGAAGATGCTCAGACAGATGTTGTTTATGATCCAAGAGTCTGATGACCTGAGATGTGTTCATTTTCAGCTGATTGTGGATGTTCTCTTCTGTCTGAGTTTACATCTATCAGAATAGCATTTTCTCCATCTGAACAGGGAGTGGAATAGAAAGTTCTTTCGTGCTGGGACTGCCAATAGTTTGCAAGCAATCAAAGCGAAGCAAACATTTGGGCTAGCATCTGCATGTGTCTTACTTCTTCTTCTAGATCAGGGGTGTCAAACTCAAGGCCCGTGGGCCGGATCCAGCCCATGGGGTGCTTAAATCCGCCCCGTGGGGCCGGCCTGGAAATATCAAGGGACCAGCCCACAGTGCCTCTGGCAGCTAAAACGGGCCTCTGTGCCTTGTTTTCACCCTCCATGGCCTCCTGAAGCACTCTGCTGGCCGAAACTAGGACAACAACCAGGCCCAAATCGGGCTGAAAAATGGGCCCCAAACAGGCAGAATACAGGCCAAAAACAGGCCAAAAAAGCGGCCCGAAAACGGCCCATTTTAGGCTGGCAGAGTGCTGCAGGAGGCCACGGAGGGCAAAAACGAGGTACAGGGGGGCTGCGTGTGAACCCCTTGCACCCCATTTTGGACGGCAGAGTGCTATAGAAGGCATCTGTCCCGTCACAATGCTGCCCCCCCCCGGCCTGCAGAGGAGAACTACAATGCTGATCTGGCCCTTGAAGAAATCCAGTTTGACACACCTGCTGTAGGTGTATATCACCAGCTTACTAATACAGGACAAATATCCTAGTACTTATAGCCTTACTGATCATTGTAACAGAGAATGGGAGTAATCAGCCATCTTGATCTAGATTAAGATACCCCCGGCCCTTGTTTCAAATATTTAAATTTGGCATGATGTAAGTGACCTACCTTAAAAGCTAAGATGCCAAACTAAAGTTTCTGGCTACAGCATCTTTTCCAATTTCCATGATAGTTCCTTGATTTTCCTAACTTTTGGAGTTGAACAGTCTGTAAAGACTAACAACACACCCTTCTTTATGAAGAGGAAACCAGGTTCTCACTCAAGTTCTCAAAAATATGTTTATGCCAGAAGAACAAATTACTCACTCACTTAATGAGTGATCTGAGTTACTTTGTGACACAAGGTGGAAGTCATATACAATAGAATCTTGTCCACAATCTATCCTTACTGACTTCATAGTTCCTTTGAAAAATCTATCTGCTTAGTTTCTAATTTTTTTCAGTAGTCAATTAATTTCTTATCATAATTTGTGAATTTAAAAAAAAGTATTGTGCACCAAGAAATGTATGCAAGTCTATGCAGATGTTTTTGCAATCAATTTAATCTATGTAGCATTTTTATATGCTATTTTCATTAGCGTGCTTTTAGGACTGGAGAATTGCACTGTAAATCCTGAGTAGTAAAAATGGAAGTATAATTGTGCTTTGGTAAAAGGCACAATGCAAGAGTTTTATTCAGATGTGAAATAATTAGTTTTCTCTATCCCATGGCCTTTTGATTTTTGTATTAACAATTTGTATTATCATGCCTTTATGACAATAAGAAATGGCAACTATGCATCCTTTTGTGGTGGAGGGAAGGAGGCGGGAGAGATATGGTCTCTTTCTCAATTCCCCACAATCCTATGTTCTCTCATTACTATGACTTCTTCTATCCTGGATTTCAAATCCTGTTGTTACTATTGCCATGTGCTGGAAATAGAAATAATGGAATGGCCATGAATTTGGATTTCAGTTCTCATATGGTTAGAGGTTGTGAAAATAAGTTACTTAGAATATGGGATATAGGGCCAAGAAAAGAGGAACAAAACAGCTTGCATTGGAAATCTGTTAAAAGAAATCTTGTTCAGAAAGCTTCAGGAAATGTAAAATATTAAGTTTCAGAGGTATTGAGACTACCTGGGATCAAATAGAATTCGCTTGGGTTTTTTTAATATCTATGTTAGTAATAGTTTATCTAACAATTTGACAAGGATACCTAAGCCTCCATTTGCTGCCTTTTTTTCATTAGGGAAGTGAAGGTATTAACAGCTGCCTCTGAGCTGGGTAGAGGAATTAATTCCAAAGAGGTATCATCTGTTTCATGTTTCAATTCCTAATCTTAGCATAAGAAGGAAGTCCCTGCTAGGGTAGCCACAGCCGAAAAGGCAGATTAAACCATTCAAATGGTTAGTCCTCTGCACTGCTGCATCCATGAGTCCTTCTACCGCAATCTTTCTCTCCTTGATGTTCATAACATGGACATGCTGTGCACGAGAACCACCAGAGTGGCATCCTCCTGCTACTGGATTTCAGAAGTGCCAAGAAGCCTTGAACCGTCCTATGTTAGGAGTTCTTCCTGGAGGTGGCTGGGATAACCTGAGGAACTTGGATATGGGTAGAGTGATGAACCTCAATTACTCTTTGTGTAAAACTACAAAAGATGGGGCTTACATCATCCCCAATGACTTCTTCACCATTGCTCTTAAACAAAGCTTGCTGGAGATGAACTCGGAGATCACTGAGTCTTGGATGGATTATCAATGTACCACTGCTGTTTCCATCAATGCAGGGCTGTCTTTTTCCCATATCAACGGCAGGTTCTCCAGTGATTTCCGCAGGGCGAAAACTCACCAAGTGAGAGATAAGTCTGTGTCCACAAAAGTTCAGATCAGGAATTTGATGTACTCTGTAAAAATGGACCTGACCACAAAGTTAGATGAAGGCTTCCATCAACAGCTTGTCACCATTGCTAACCAGCTGATGAAAAACAAGACTCAAATGGCTAACTACTTGGCAGAAATCTTAGTGTTGAACTATGGCACTCATGTTCTCACTGGAGTAGATGTTGGAGCCAGCCTTGTTCAGGAGGACTATATCAAAGCCACCTTTGTGAAAGATGGTCGATCCATGAGAAGTGCTATCACTGCTGCAGCTGGTATCTCTTTCCACAACATCATCAACTTTAATATGGGTGTTTCAGTGGGCACAGAAGACAATTTAACTAAGCAATACCAAGGCAACCGTACAGGTTCTAGAGTGGAGAGCTTTGGGGGTCTGCCTTTTTACCCTGGGATTACCCTGAAAACCTGGCAAGAAAGCATCACCAATCAGCTGGTGGCTCTTGACCGTTCAGGCTTGCCTTTGCCATTCTTCATCACCCCAAATAATTTGCCAGGACTTCCCAGCCCCATTCTGAAGAAATTGTCCAAGACCATAGAATCTGCCATTGACCGCTATTATACATTCAACACTTATCCCGGCTGCGTAAATCCAGCTTCACCCAACTTCAACTTCTATGCCAATGTGGATGATGGCACCTGTGAAGGGACGGCAACCAATTTTACCTTTGGAGGAGTCTACCAAGTGTGTGCTCGACTAGAAGGCCCTGATGCTGATGTGCTATGCCAAGCCCTCGAGCAGAAGAACCCCCTCACTGGAGACTTCTCCTGTCCTGTGGGTTACACCTCCATCAAACTGCTATCTCAACAACATGAGGAAGGGTTCAGCCACTTAGATTGCCATCAAGACTGCTTTCTTTGGAAACTCTTCTGCAAGTGGATTTGCAACGACATTTTCACTCTCTCCAAAGTGCAGTTTAGCTCCCACTGGTGTGCAGCGAGAGGCCCGGTCTCTGAAACCTCCGCATTTCTCTTTGGAGGACTGTTCAGTGCCAAGAGTACCAATCCTGTCACTAATGCTCAGTCCTGTCCATCCAGGTACTACCCACTGAAGCTTTTTGACCAGCTCAAAGTTTGTGTGAGTAGTGATGAGAGGGGAAGGCGACATTCAGTGCCATTTGGGGGGTTCTTTAGTTGCCAAATTGGAAACCCACTGTCCGGATTGCTTAATGGGACAGAAAATGACTCATACCTCAAAAGGTGTCCGGCAGGATTCAGCCAGCACCTGGCTCTGATCAGCGATGGGTGTCAAGTGGAATATTGTGTCCAAGCTGGCCGTTTTACAGATAAATCTTTACCTCAAGCTCGGTTGCCCCCCTTCACTCACAAGCCAGCCATCAGCTTTCTTGCTACCGATATCATCCTTGTTACAAGCAGCAATGGGGATCAGACCTGGGTCAAGGATCCACAGACTCAGCAATGGAAGTTGGCCAACTCGGAGGAGGTGCTCCACTACCTGAAGAGTGGTGGGGATGCTGGTAGGGGTCTGTCAAAGGGAGAAGCAGCAGGGATCTCCATTGCAGCCACTGCTGGCTTGGCCACTTTAATTGGACTAGTTGTCCGTGTATGTAAGAGGTACAAGAAAAGGGAGTTTAGCAAGACAGAGGGAGAGAAGACATGTCTGATGTCAAATAATCCTGTTTATGGCCTCCTGCCTGAAATGGAGGAGGAGGATACACTCCAGCCAGAGCAGGAAAAACAACCAGTTTAGTGGCTTATTAACTTCATGCCTTTTATCTATAAGTCCCAAAATTCTGGTATGGCCATTAGTCATACTGACTGGGTCCAAGGTTTGAGATTACTGTATCCTAACAAGCTTTGCTGCTGGCTTTGACTCATCTCTTTATTACAAGCAATTTATAATCCTAAACAAATTTCTACTGTTTTTCTCTCTACTCAGGAGTTAGATGCAAAATCAGGGACAAAAAATATGTGCTTTCCATTTGATTAGGAATATTGGCAGTTGCCCTACCCTGGGCCAGATCACTGGTCTCTCTGGATGGCTGCTTTGACATCAAGTGGCAACAGCAGTTTTGGAATTTAAGAGTGATGGTCGCATGCAGATTGGCTCAAGGGCACCCGTCACCCAAAATAATTCCACGTGTGTCCTACTGTTGCATGTAGTTAGCTTGGATGTTACAGGTTAAAAAAATGTGTGGATTAGGGGGGTTACTTTGGGCACACGGAAGAAAGTTGTTGTCATTGAATGCTATTTTAAAAGCTGGAGAGAGATTGTAACATCACTATGAGCAATCTAATTCACGCTGAAAGTTTGATAAATGTATTTGGTTAAAGCTATTTTGACAACCTTTGAGAATATGTGCAAATCCCAGGTTGGCAACATGAAGATGCTATAGATAAGACTTGTAAATAAACATTTTTGTCATATTTTTTGTTCTGTGCCTTTTGTGTCTTATACTGCCACACCATGCCCAAATCAGTAATGTAAGAATAAATCAGAAATGATCCTGCTGGCATGGTATGCGGATTGACCTTCTTTCTTGTGACAGCTCATTAAAAAGCACAGAAGTTGCAATGGCATCCAGGTAGACACATAATGTGCACTTCTTCAGGAAGTCACTGCAATCAGAAATGTGGAGGGGCAAGCTCTGCCTGACAGATTTAAGCATTTGCTATCTCTCAACACGTGCTCTTTTGCGTCTATCTCCTGGGACAACCTTCTTCAACCTGGATGCCCTCTGGATATGCAGAGTTCAACTCCCAAAATGTTTCACCTTGCATGGTCATTGCTGAGAATTCTAGGAGCTGAAGTCCATTGTTTGGAGAGCTTCACAATTTAGGGAAACTGCTGTAGAACATGGCCTATGGGATATAAATGTGGAAAGCTTATGCAAATCTGTTTCAGCCTTCAGGTTTGACAAGACCTATCATCTCACTATAGCCGATTGCAAAAACTGTGGAAAACCTTCCATTTTAAATCAAGAGGATTATCCCTTCTGTCTTCAAAAGAACATGGGGAAGCTATTGTTTAGCCTTTATTTAAAGTCCTTAATAGCAATAGCATTTAGACTTATATACCACTTCATAGTGCAAGTTTATAGCACTCTCTAAGCAGAGTCAGAATATTGCCTCCAATAATCTGGGTCCTCATTTTACTGATCTCAGAGGATAGAAGGTTTGAGTCAAGCTTGAGCCGGTCAGGATCAAACTCCTGGCAGTAGGCATAGTTAGTCTGTAATTCTGCATTCTAACCACTGCGCCACCATGACTCCTTAATAATTAGTGGTTAGTGAGACATTTTGAAAACAGCAACGTTTGGCATTAGTAAGATGCAACACACTCAAGCCAAACTGTTATTTAGTCTTACTTTCAGATTTAGTGACAATCTACATTTTTACTTTGCCTTTAGATTATTAGTCAAGTGGGGAAAGAGCTCTACAGCAATTTATAGGAAGTAACTGTGTCTAGAATCCAATGGCTACTCACAGATGATTGATGAATGTCTAGGTTGAACTCAGGTCTGGATGATTTTGTAACATACTTCTTTCTTTTGGTAATAATGCTGGGAAGGTTTGTCACTGTTTTCTACTAAGGTGCCTTTTACAATCTCTAGACTAGCATTCACCCCTGGGATTTCTTAACAGTCTCCCATCCTAATATTTCTCAAGCCAGATCTTGTTTTTGTTTTTTAAGTTGAGACAAGGTTAACAAGATCTTAGTTGGGTTGATCTCATCATTATTACTGATGGTAAAGATCTTTACCTTACACAATCATCTTCTTTCTTCTTGCATCCCACCACTGACTAAAATCCACTTGTTGTAACCCATATTTCTTTATGCTTAGCAATTCTAGACTTTGGAACAATTTCTGCTAATTTTCTTGTCCTTCTCTCATGCGTTTATTTTAGTTCTGGCAACATGTGAACATTGGAAAAGTTTACTGTCGTGCTCTCTTGTAGTTTAAAAGTACCTGGATAGTACAACTTAGCTAAAATATACTTGTTATATTTTCCCCATCCCCTAATTGTAAACTTAAAATGGATAATATGAGGATTTAACAAAATTATATTCTAGACTTTTACAAGCAATGCTGTAGAGCCAAGTTCGGTAATAATAAAGGTAAGTCACAATTTCTCTTTTCAAGAGATAGATATAGTTTGCCTAGAATGTCAGGCATGGTTAGTATTTCTCTTCTTTTTGGTGAACAGGGACATTCTGAAATATTGTTTGGATGGATGGATGGATGGATGGATGGATGGATGGATGGATGGATGGAAGAAGGAAATGGGGGGAAGACAAAGAACAGAATTCAAAGCAACTTCACATGTTAGATACATTCAGTGATACAAAGTGTGGATAAAGAACAGTAGAGAGGGCTTTTATCTTTCAACAAGACAGGTTTCTTTCTCTTTTCCTCCTCCCTCCCATGAGCTCACCCCACAAGTAAAATACAAGTCTGGTGCATTAGCACCATTTATTCCCTTGAGAATAGGACCTCTATGCTCAGTTCTTCTTTACATGAATGCATATCCTCGTGGGAAGGGTGTTAGAAAAAGGAAATTTTCCACAATGTTTCAATGAGTCACTCCCCCTACTCCTGGGAGGAAAGTCCAGCTTTTGGACATGGGCTTTTGTGGTGCCCTTGTTGGGCTTCTACACAATAACCTATTTTTACCCGCACTTGAGATACTTTCATTCTTGGTTCTTTTTCCCTTTAAATCACAGTGCTTGTCCTCCTGTTTTACGAATTGGCCCCCTTATTTGCCTGAAAATCACAGCAGGCCACTTAGAAAATCACATGTATTTGGTTTATTTGATCCAACAAAGAAATCTGCATGAATAATAATGCATTAAAATATAGTCTAAATTGCAAATATATATAAATTGTGCTCTTTGTAAAAACACAAATTTAACAGAAATACACTTTAGTAAACAGCATTTTGTATAAAGGAGCCTTAGGGAGCAGTCAGAGAACCACATCAACCTTCTGAAAGCTTGTTTCTACTTTATTTCATTGTCCTGGTTATTGCTTAATGTTCTGAGCAGTAAGGAATCCATCTTAAAGGAGACGGAAGATGCAAAAATGTCGCACTCAAGTTATATATAAAAAACTAAAACATGCAAAGGTAGAAATTCAGTGAGAAAACATTTTGACAGCTAAAATAATATCTAGTGCTTCTGCATAAGAATATCTTTGGATTCAGAAAACAAGTGACATATTTTGAAATGTGATAATTAAAGCTAATGTAGTAAGAACAGCAACTGTGTGGCTGCCTGGCATATTGTGTTCTTGTCAAGGAAACAAACAGAACAGAATATAATTCCAAGTTGTATGAAATGCCTTAAAATTATTCAAAAAGCAAAAAGAAACAAAAAAATTTCAAAAATTCTTTCGATCTGGTGCCTGAGTTGGATTTTGTTTCCATCTGACCCAGTTCTGACCAACATTTGATTCTGTAATCACTGCACAAGAGGCAACACTCTGCAAGCCCAGATTTCTCCAGCATTACGACTTTAGCCTGAGGTGAAAGAGGCGCTTTGATTTCTGCTAATTGTGCAGTCACGGAAACCCTCAGTAAAGCCTTATACAGTCCTTGACAATTAGCCTCTCTATAAATATGTTCCAAGTTTATTTATAACTCAGTTGGTTTTTGTTTTTTCTCATGCACATCATTTTCTTACACTGAAGTGGGACATTTCGATCTGTCCCCATATGATTATATACTACTACATAATTTAGGATTACTCCATTGTAGTGAACAACTTCTGTTCATTTCTGTTGAACTGATTCTCCAACATTTATTGCGATTGAAAAAAATACTCCCCTCAGCCCTTACCGGTTCGCCAGGTAAGTAAACTGTACACGATCACTTTTGAAACAAAAAGATATAAGCAACAGACAGAAGCACAGACTCAGAAAAGACAAACACAAAACATGATTCAAACTGGCAGTGGAATTTTCCTTTTATTGTTACACCCCAAGGGTGCCATCCTCAAGCAAGGCAACAAACTAAGAGACGGGCAAAACGCACCGTTCACAAACAACAAACAATATACAATATGGCTCCCATATCCCACCCTCCCGCTCCCTATCCCACTACCAGCGCCCACACAATCTGCTTTGGGACCCAACATTCGGAAACCAAAAACTATCATTCCTGATAAGACTCTTTCATCAAGTTGCTTATACTCTACAATGCAATTTAAAAAAAAAAATCTGGAGAGTTGAAAGAAGAAACCAATCCGCCCAAACAATACGAAAGAAAAAAGCGAATTGACTCCCTTCCATTGGGAGATGCTGATGCCAAGAAAATGATCTTCCCAGCCCTCTCCCTTATCTTGGAGATTAAGTTGCATATGAGGGAATGCCATGGTTATAGAGGAAATATGGTACAAGGGAGAGGTGGTATTAAGAAACCTTGAAAGGGAAATTTGTTATTCTTGTCTACTAAGACAAGATGTTTGAAACCGCAAACCCAGCTGGGAAATGCTCTATTCATTTATTCACTGCAAAAGGGATTTCAGTTTTATGATGGATGCTTCAGAACTATTGATAGCCCTTTTTACTATTACTATGGTGAAGATTTAAGAATTTAATGTTAGGAGAAGAGAACTAGGAAAAGAGCAAGCAGGATATTGTTTTAACTTCTATATCAGGGTACCCAAAAAGAGGAGACTGATACATAGTTTAACTTTTCCAAAGAAATCAAGCCTATGAGCATGTTTCCATCTTCTTGGAAAGAAATACCAATAAAAATGAGAACTTTGGGAGCTCCTGAATATTTACACGCTGCAGTCTTAGCCTTGTGCGACCTCTGTGCTCTTCCTCTTACGTGTGTGTGTGTATGTGTGTGTGTATCTACTGTTACCCACGTGGGTAAGTATATGGTCAGCTCCACAAAAATGCTCATTTCTTTTATGCTTTCACCTGAACCTACTTCACTTGTTGAGATCTTTATAGTGCCTCAAGACTAATGGAAATGAAAGAGGTGAGGACAACAGATAACAGATAATCAGAGTTGGAAGGGACACTTTAGGTCATCTAGTCCAACCCCCCGCCTAAGCAGGAGACCCTAC
>AZIM01003432.1:19099-29758 GCA_000516915.1 Ophiophagus hannah | reverse complement strand
CAAATGTCTTACTTAACAACAGAAATTTTAGGCTTGATTGTGCTCGTTAAGTCGAGGACTGCCTGTAATATCATAGATCCACAAAACCTTTAGAAAAGCTTTCTTCATCTTTGTGTCATGCAGATAAATTTCTACAAACTTCTAGGGAAAAAACATTCTTAGAACGTGTCCACAACCTTTGGGGATCCTGTTTGCTCACGGCACCACATAAACGTTCCTGCAAAATCAAGCTTTACTCTCATGGCACATCCTCAATTTAACTAGAAGTTATGTGCATCAATAATCTGGACTAAGACTGCCAGCTTTACAAGACCAGGAGAAACCAACCCAATCCATAGAAGCCTGCATGACACTGGGTTGCTCCAAGGTTCCTCTGACAAAACTTGACATCAGCTTTGGAACACAAGAAAGAGTCACATTCCAGACACAAGTTCCTGCTTTCAAAAGTGAACAATCTTGAATTTACTCCCCAGACAGAAGTGCAGCAATTATCAAGGCCTCTGGAATAGGCATAGATGGGAGATATATGAGACAGAAAGGGCTGAGATATAGACAAAGTGGGGCACCTTTTAAACTGGACAATAGTTGCTGTAGTTACAGATCAAGGAGCTAGCTGGAGACAGAGAATCCTCTAATCTGAAGAGAGAGGCATGTCCCGCCCTCCCCATTCGCCTGCCTTCTCCTCATTCAGCTCTTTAGAAACCTTGGTTGTGTCTTCCAGTTATTCACAGGGCCTTTTGTTCTGGGGAAGCATTGCCTTCCTCCCTTCCATGGGAAAGTCTTTGAGAAGGGTCATGGGCAGAGGGGGGAGCAACCAGCAACAGACGGCCGATGGCAAAATCATACAAAAGAGAAGGAACACGCTAATTAGATGTCCAAGAAAGAGTGTTTTGGTCAAGGGAGGCCTAGCAGGAGGAGGATGCTGAGGATGGGGTACCTTCCAGATTGGGCAGCAGCCTGAAAAAAAAAATTGTATGGGCCTTTTGATAGGAGCCCACTCCAGAGCTGAAGGGTAAAGAAGAAGAAGAATGTTTCACTTCCTCATTAACATTCAAAAGGGGCTTTAAGGCTTCCCCGTTTTATGGTTCAAAGGGTCTGTGGGATTTGATGAACAGAGGAAGGGGGACTGATGGGGTAACGTCAGTCAATGTCAGTTTCAGCTTTTCCTTAGGAACTTTCTATCCTGCTGGTATTTGGGCCGAGGTATATTTACAAACAGCTTACTTCTGTTTAACCATCAAGAGTTTGTTGCTTCTTCAGAGCTTCCCAGTATATCCTACTTTTCTAATAAGTTCTGTCTCACACAACATACAGCTAGAGTTTCTTCAGTAAGCAAATATCAGAAGCCACTTTTTTTTTTCTATTCGCAAAGCACCTGACATATCACTCTTCAAAATTCTGTAATGTAGTCTTCAAGCAGAATCCCTCCATGGGCTCCTCCTCATAAACCTTGACAAAACTAAACCAAACTTTATAATCTATGTAGTATGTTCCCTATGTTCAGATATTTAACTTGACTCAGAATCTGTCTGCATCACCTCCCTCAACACTCTCTCTAAATTTATTGCATTACATATTACCTGCATACTTCTATAGTCACTCTAATCTATTAAATCAAGGGAGCATTGAATTGGGAAAGGTCCATCGGCAATATTCCAGGAACAGAGGTGACCTTCCCATGGTCTAATTATGGATAATGGAAAAACAATACTGGGCACACACTGCATGCCTCCATGTGAGTAGGAAGAGGGATGCCAACACATAATATTAGGAGTGGTAAACGAGTACTTAAAGCAGTTGTACGTTTCAAAAATTTTTACCACTGGTTCGGTGGGTGTGGCTTTGTGGGCATGCTTTGCACGCATGCACACACTTTTTGTGTGCACGTGTGCCAAACACACACTTTGCACAGAGGCTTTCCAACTCACCTCCTGCAATCCTGCACTCTCCCTGTCGCTTCTGCTTGCCACGCAAAGCAGCTGCACTTCAAAAGCAGGACATATGGGAGCCCAGGCGGGCCCAACAGCGGAGCATCGGAGAGAACTGGTTCAGTCTCTGCTGCTGATCACCACTACCGGCTCGGCAGAACTGAGCCGAACCGGTAGAATACCACCACTGACTTAAAGGCAGCTTGGTGCAATGGTTAAGACACCAGCTGGAGCATGAGACCATGAGTTCTAATCGTGCCTTAAGCACAAAGCTAACTGAGTGATCTTGGGCTAGTCGTTCTTTCTAAGCCCTAGGAATTAGACAATGGCAAACCACTTGCAAAAGTCTTGCTAAGAAAACTGCAGGGACTAATCTGGGCTGTTGCCAGGAATCAACACTGACTTGAAGGCCTAAGTAACAACAAAAACGAGCGCTTACCCTGAGGCGATGAGCACACGGGACTGTGCGATGGCCAGGCGCTGCAGATTGGTTCGGTTCAACGTATTAAGGCTGGCGCGTGTCACTTTGCCGTTGGCATTACCTCCTGACCGTCCCCTCAACGAGCACTCCCGTCCTGTGCTAACTGCCTGCCTTCGGCTCACTTGGGACGTGAGGGTCTTCAGAGAGCTACGCATGGTGGCTGTTCCATCTTGTGGCTTGTGAACCGAAGCCGGCGTGGGGATTTTGGCGCTGCCAGAAAGGGAGACCGCTTTACGTGGCACTGGAGGTTGAGGCTGCTGGCTAGCTGCCGCTCCCGTTCCTCCATTGCTCCCAGCTGCCACTGTTGCCTTTATGCTCATGACAAGAAGGCATTGTGGACAAGTGCAAGCAGGAGCAGGAGGCACATTGGCTGCACCAGGGCTTGCCGGCCACGACTGAGATTTGGGCAAGGTGCCTGTGACCAGCGGGTAGACCATGTCAAGGCGGCGACGGACCCGGCGCTTGCGTTGGGTCTGGCGGTTGATCTGCCCCATCGTGCTGAAGTCAATGATGTAGCAGAAGCCAATGGATGTGAGATCAATCCAGGGGTGCTGCTTCTCATAGGCGTGTTGGATGGTAATGCCCACCTCCATGTCGTACGGGGTCCAGGTGCCATTGTCGTTCTCCCACTCCCATACCACACCCTTGCCTGGGGCTGAGGAGGGGTCATAATAGCTGCGCCGCACTGGGCGGATGGTCCCTGCAAAGGGAGAAATGGGAAAGTAATGTTAAAAAAAAGGCAATATTACATCAAGCATCCTAGGAAAGAAGCACCTCAGAGTTTTAGCCAACTAAGAGAAAAAAATGTGGCACAGTAACAAACATCATGTGCTTTCACAGACATTTATCCCCTAAAGAGGCAACTAAACCAAATCCAATGTTTAAGCTCTGTTTAATCTGCTTCTCACATGACAGCCTAAATGCTATTATTCCAAGTTTACAAGTTCATCATAGATGTGGAGTTATGCCGAAGATCCGTGCATAAACAGGGAAGGGAACAACAGAATTTCCTGGCAAATGAGTTTTGAGGACAAATATCAACAAAACTGAACTAGTTTACTGACTCAATTTCCTTTCCATACACTCTTTGGCTATGCAAAGGGATAGCCTTTTTTCTCCTCCCTTCCTTTGACCTCCATGACCTGGCTGACCATAAGACCACATAACTATGATTGAAAAGTTTGAAATTGTGTTGCTCCCATAATACTGAAAGCGCACACTGTCTGTATACAAGTTAGTTAAGAATATAAGTTACCACTTATTATTATTTGGACCTTCTCCACAGAACATATGGCGATAATGCTAAGGTGTGGAAGGAAAGGGAGGTGTGAAAGGAAAGGGAGATTTGGTGAAAGGTCTCTCTCTCTCTCTCTCTCCCTGAAATCCTTCCCAGAGAAATGAGGGAATGCTGCAGGATCCAATCTGAGTCGGTCACCAGAAACAGAGGTTTAGTCTTTCGAGCTTTCGGACTCGTGCTGGAGCCCAACCTCAGGGAACTTCTGTCTCACCAGAATGTAAGAGAATGCCTCTACTGGGGTCATGGAACCCAGATTAAATGCATGCTGTCTCCACACTTTTACTTCCCCATATGTGTGTCATACACAAGTCTCCCTGAGTGGTAATAGCTCCCTCTCCTCTCCGCATCACATTTTTAGGAGGAAACTAAACAGATGGTTTTCATTTTCCTGTCACTTATTATTTGCTGTTTTGCTGGCCCTTGCCCCTGCGACCCTCTGCCTCTCAATCCTCATGTCCCCTGTGTCTGCTCTCAATGACTGTTCATGCTAAAGAGCACTCTGGACCCTTTGAAAGTTAAAAGAGGGGTGATCCATGTTCAGTTCTCAGTGTTTCAGTCTCCTCTAATGAATAATCTGACCCCCCGCCCCCTTAGGAACTGCTGAAATAACAACAAAGCACTGGAGGAGGAGAAAAAAAATAAACATTGGCAGAAAAATACGAAAATTTATCTCCCGTTCCACCTATGAACCTTTTGCTAAATACAGTTTATTCCTCTTAGATAAAAATCACCTGGAGTGTCAAGTAAATAACTATTATTGGATAAAAATCATTATACTATTAATGCGAACTACTCACAATCTCAGCATCAACCCTGGGCGGTGGTGTTTATATAACCAAGGGCCCCATCAGTTGATCAGAGCCCAGATAATATAGAGATCACACCCAGTGGCAAATATTTATACAAGACATAGGGAATAACCTCTGCACTGAAGTTCCAGGGCTAGAATTAACCCTTGGTCTCCCAAAATTATTTTGCCAGTAGCAAAGACTGGCAGAAAATTGGTTGCTTGTAGAAAATGTGCACCCTTGATGTCTTCCAGACAACTGTAATGGTTTTTTAAAGCTTTATTTCAAAAAATCTAGCTTGCCATTCCTCTCTCCCTGAAAGTTGTTTCAGAAGAGTAGAGAACTGCAATAGATTAATTACCATAAATAGTAGCAATGAAATCCCCGGCTATTATAGTAACAGATATATCTCAGGAGGTTGCAAATTCATTTTATATTTCAATAATTATACCCTGTAGTCCCCAGATAAGACAGAGGCAGCCTTCTGAAAATGCTGACCTATTTCATCCAGAAAATTAGCTAATGAGAATTCTTGTATTTTATCTATGCCTGTAGAGTCAGTTAATGGGTTTAAGGATAATCTGATTATTATGGTTCCGAAACCATAATCCACAGCCCTTATATGTGAGAGGTTAGGTTTCCCTTAGTGGCTGTTTTGCTTAGTAACCGAGTTGACAATCCCAACTGTGGTCACTAAACAAGAACTACCCATCTTTCTCTCTCTCTCTCTGCCTCAGATCTGTCTATGTGCCTGCCTGTCTGCCTACCTACCTACCTACCTATCTCTATCCACCAACCTACCTATCCTCCCCCCTTTCAGATCTATCCATCTATCTTGCACAGCTACATATGCAAGATCTTGTGACATTGAACCATGAATACATAATAAAAATTTGCCACCCAAAAGGCCACATAGATCTGAAAGTGGTAGGGTTTGTTTGGTTTTTTTTTAATTACAGAACAACCCAAATAAATTCATCAATGAAACTGGAATTGCACATAAACAGGAGAACGTTACTAAACAGAATTAGAATCTTTCAGCATTAGGTGAGCATTAAGAACAATACTGCAGCAAAATTCAGTGAAGAAAATGAATTATAGTCTTGATATTTATAAGAGTCCGCCTAAAAAAAGCTGGAGAGAGGGGAGCGGGAGAACAGACACGATCTAAACACAGAAATGGAAATCGCTCTTCAAGTGGCATTGGAGAAAACCGGCAGATGCAAAACTTCAGAAGAATTTGCAGGTTGGGTTCAGAGGAAAGATTTGAATCATGGACCAATTAACGTATAAATATACCAGAATCTGCTATCAACTGCTGACCTGGGTGTGATGGAAGCTGGTGTGGTTTGTGTTGAAGAAAGAAGGGGAGGAAGAGAAAGCCAAGTTGCTTAATGTTTCCTCTGCTTGGCAGGAATTCTTGTTACCCCTCTAATTCCAGAATTATCAAGGATTTTTTTTAACCCAGTCACTGAGGAAATTTAGCAAATCAAAAGAAAACAAAGTTGTAATTTTGGAGTTTGTCTATCTAGATTTGGGGAATCATCAATGAAGTGTCAGAGACAAAAAAGAAAACAAGGGATCTGCTTTTTCCTTTTCCTTCCTGAGTTGAAAAGAGGAGGAAGAAAATTCCTTAGCACAAAGCTAGTACAGGTAGTCCTCAACTTACAGCCACAACTGAGCCCAAAATTTATGTTCTTAAGTGAGAAATTGTTAAGTGAGTTTATTCTATTTTATGACTTCTCTTGTCACATTTGTTAAGTGAATAACTGCAGTTCTTAAATTTGTAACACGGTTGTTAAGCGAATCTGGTTTCCACACTGATTTTGCTTGTCAGAAGGGCGCAAAATGGGATCACATGACTCCAGGATGCTGTAATCATCATAAATATGAGTCAGTTGTCAAGCATCCGAATGTAACTCGTGTGACCATAGGGATGTGGCATGGTCATAAGTGTGAAAAATGGTCATANNTCACTTTTTTCAGTGCCATTGTAACTTTGCATAGTCACTAAATGAACTGTTGTAAGTTGAGGACTACCTGTAATCATTTTTAGGGGGGAAAAAGAAACTTTAGCAGTACCATTGAGCAAGAGACTATTCAAGTCACATACAACACAATGTTTCAGGATATCTCAGAAGAATTCAACAAACACAATGAGTTTTTAACACACTACAACTGTTAGGGAATAAGGCACTTGTTAGGGGATAAGGCACTTGTAAATCTGTCTCACGTGTAATTTGTTCCTGCATAACTGCCCTGTCTTTCCCTCTCCTCTCCCCCCGCCCCATTTCATCCCAATTTAAATTCTAATCACTTTAGCTATTCGATGCATCCAGTGAAGTAATCTCCAGCTCCCGTGACATGCTTTTCTTCCTAAATTTGAGGGCACTATGGACTTTTCTCCTATATCCCTCAATGACTATTCTACACAAATTGACATGATTTTATTTGGCAACATCAATACAGCATGACAAACTTGAATACTGGCATTACAGACTATTCCAATCAGTCAAGGTTTAGTCTATTTCTTTTAAATTCAACATCAAGAAAATAAGTACTGTATAACAGTTGTGGTTGCTTATAAATATACTATAAAGTACTGTATAATTTATCCTTCCCTTAAACAGGAAGGCTCGAGTCGACATAGAGCTCCCTTGGGGA
Organism: Ophiophagus hannah; assembly: GCA_000516915.1. Lineage (NCBI taxonomy): Eukaryota > Metazoa > Chordata > Lepidosauria > Squamata > Elapidae > Ophiophagus > Ophiophagus hannah. The sequence continues at coordinate 22,600 of AZIM01003432.1, read as the reverse complement.
TTACTTGGACAATTTTGCATGCAATAACAGTAAAAAGAAGATGCATTAAAAGACCAAAGGTAGTTGCAGAAGTTCACTTACGTTGTTTGACTTGTGTCTTGCTGAATTTTAATAATGGAGAGGTTTCTCTTGTTTCTTTGCTAAGCTGAAATGGAACTCCTATTTTCTACTGCAGGCTATCTTTACCAAAGTATGTAGAAACTTCCAAACACCATTCCCTTCTCTGTCAATTCTCTGCTGCATCTAACCCCATGGTATTATAGTATCTGAAGGCACAAGTTCCTTCTGAAATGAAGCATGTCTCCTGGGTGGAATTCCAACAGGGAAGAGAGGTAGAATATAAAATAATATATGCATACACATATACATTAAAAACCTCCCCAAGCTAGACTACAAATTCCCCAAGAGTTCAGCTTGGGGAGAACAGAAACTAGAAGGGATGTGATTTATGAGAGAGAATCAGCAAGTGATGAATTGGTTAATCAGTCTTTCATCTCATCCATAAATTCATCTTCCAAATTGGGCTCCTCTATGTAATTTAAACAAGCACAGGTTAGGAACACACATTTGCTAGAATAACACATCAGTTGTTTCCACATTTACCCTGAGAAGCAAAAACTGGCTCTCCCTGCTCTCATCATGGGACTGGAAATATTTTGACAACCCCCTGTTTGATTGGCAGCTGTTTTGCTGTCTCATCTTCTCAACCCCGATCCAAGGAAGAAAAGCTAAGCCAACAGTGATGTAGCTAACAGCTGCCAAGATATTGCTTATTTTGACAACCATTTAACCTGGGATAGTCTATTGGGGCAACTCTTTGGAGTATAGTACATTTCTTGCCAAAATAACAAACATGAGAGGGTCTTGCTGCATAGTACAAGAGCAAAAGAGAGCAAGGTTAAACAAAATTCTTTCTGAAGCTAGTTTTACCTTCATGAGGTGCTAAGAAATGCCACAGAAAAGGCATTTCTTCAACGTCTTGAATAAACCAAGGAGGGGAGGGGAAGTTTTAAGATCACCGTAAGTCCTCAATTATATGCAATTATTGCAACTGATCTCTTTGTTGTTGTAACAGTGCTTCCTTTGCCTCAGTTCACTCAGTTTCAATGTTCTAAGATCTCTGAAGAAAAGCAAACAGGCAGAAGGAGAGAATTCTAATGGTCTCATGTTTATACCGGATAATGACTTACTTTATAAAAAGTATAATCCACCTTATTCCTAAGAGATCAGGTCTTGGGGAAGGTCTTTAAACCTGTAGTTAAAAAGATGGCTTATTTACATGACAAAACAAGGGATTATGGAGCTCTACCAATATAAGTGTTGTATTCTGGTGGTAATGTTAAGACATTAATTACATGACAAGTCTTGCTTCACCAAATGCCCATCAGACTAAATACTTTCTTTCTTACCCAGCTCTTTTTCCAGCACCAAAGTCAAGCTGGAAAGGATGGCCCGGATATGGGAAATTGGAAAGGGGGAGTGGAAGTGATGTTCCACTGTGCAATTACAAAAACTGTTTTGTATTTGACACCAGCCCCTCCTTCAACATTAATTTAATAACCTCCTCCTGCATTCTACTTCTCATCCCAGGGAACACAGATATGGGTACCTCACATTCTCTTTCTGCAAGGTTCAACAGAAGCTAAACCTGGCTATTTGACCATCACCCCTCAACGTCCCAAACTATTCATCAATATTTTGAAGACTGCCCGTGATGGCGAACCTATGGCACGTGTGCCGGAAGTGGCACACTTCTGCCGGCACGTGAGAGGTTGCCCGGAAGAGCCCCACTGTGCATGCGCACTTGCCACCCACCCGATTGTCAGGTATCTGTCACGCATGCGCAGGAGGCAGGGGGTTTGCACAAAAGACACACATGCATGCACAAAGATGCGCATGCCACATGGGGGTGTCGCACACGCATGTGCAGAAGTGTGCAGGGTATCGCATGCACATGCGCATAGACGCGTAGCGTGCGGGGTGTGTGTGGGGGGGCGCATTGCCTTCTGGGTGCTGGTGCCCGAAAAAGGTTAGCCACCAGTGATTTATGTGGAAGTACAAATGATGTGTACTCAGAGTTTCTCAAGAAATAAGGCATTCCCTTATTTGGACAAACAAAATTAAATGTAAAATTTCCAGACAATATGTACTTGCATGTGTAAAGGACAGTAAGAGACAAAACTGAAATGTAATTTCAGGGGTGTGATGAGGTGAAGACAGTTTATGAATCTTGACTTTTAATTTCTGGTCTTCATAATTTAAGTAGTAGTTAAAACTATGGTACTGACCAAGGACACAGGCAATTGTGCTGAAGTCTCATTAACTTTGATACAAGACATATGTAACTGACAGCTGTAGATAACTGAGATTATGTGAAGAATGCAAACTATTGGCATCTTTTAGATGTATATTCAATTCAGTTAACTTTGTTTATAACTGCAGTTCCAGAAAAATAAATATTCTGATCAGGGGCATTCTCTGCAAAAGAAATATTCTAAACAGAGAGTGACTATTTACTGAAGCACATTTCACTAGAAAATATGATAGGCGATTCTTGCTTATATAGTTAGAATGAACAGGAAGTTGGCAAATTCCCCAGAAGGGTTATTCAGAGAAGAGCACTAGGAAATAATTGGCTTGTGTACATTATGACCTATATTTACCAATGCCTTAACTGGAACCAAGAAGAGGGGGAAATAAATCAATTAAAAGGTCAACATCTCTGCTGTAAAACATTTAACCGCTGACTACTTAGCACTGAAAAATGTTATGCCTAAATTATATTTTCCCCCTTCTTGGTTGTTAAAGTAGTATTGATTTTCACTGCAAAAAGATTCACACACATACTCACATATATTCCATGAAGACTGATCCACAGGCTTCATGCTCCAAGCTAGCAACTACACTGATGAGCTGGATAGCAAGGACACTATTGCAACAACACACTCACTTCTTTCTTGTTCCTGCAGAACCTGTTCCTGCAAAGCCAACACCCCTGGTTCCCCTTACGTAAAAGACTGTACATCCATAGCTTCAAGTACACATACAAGCAAAAATGATGACTGCCTTTGTCCATTCAAGTGTATGTGAAGGTCACTTTAGCTAAAACCAGGCTGATAGCATTAAAAGAGAAGTGTGGAGTAGGGCAGTGTCAGACTATGCTAACCAATAGATATGCCTGCTTCATCAGACTTAGAAACGCAATGTCATATATTTCTAATCTCTGCAATGAAGGAAGGAATTGATGTCCTAAATATTCCTAGTGGACTAGCAATAGAGAGAAAATGATCCGACCTGTAAAATCATCATGTACTGGGCAATCTAGAAAACTGGGTTTCTAAATTGAAAGAAAGGTGTCTCTTATTTAAGTGATTCTTGCTATAGCTCGGAAATTGTGACAGAGATTTTAGATTTTTAGATTTTATTAGACTTATATGCCGCCCTCTCTCCCAAAGGACTCAGGGCGGCTCACACATAAAAACCATACAAATGCAATAAATA
>AZIM01003431.1:64998-76524 GCA_000516915.1 Ophiophagus hannah | reverse complement strand
TCTTCTGGAGTCCATTTAAGCTCACGCCGACTGCTTCAGTGACNTTCTCATTAGGTGGCCAAAGTATTTGAGTTTCATCTTCAGGATCTGGCCTTCCCTTATAGAAAATGGCAATTTCATAACTCCAACCATCATCTGTTAAGAATATTCACTCAACCTGGTCATAAAAGGGGTGGATTTATTGAAGAAAGCCCATACTAATTAATGTTAAGGTTTGTCTTTCACATGAACTTTCACTTGCAAAGTAATCACATTCACCTTTGTTGATATTCTTGCTGGTAGCTTCCAACAGATTTTACAATGTGAAATGTGGCATTTTCTTCAGTCATGAGCCACCATTAGTCCAGCATGCCTGTGGATAGAATTAATTCAAGAATAGAATGTTTCTGAACAATGTATTATTTGCATTCCTTAGACAAAAATCTTTCAGTTTATGTTTGGAGGTTGCCTTCAAGCCAATCTTTTGCAGAATCAAGAACTGACATCATTGATTTGCAGATTTCCTATGGTTGGACAAAAGTGGGCAAAGAGAAGTAACATTTTGTTCTAACAATGATTATATGTCATTGCATTAAAGTAATACATTCTTTGCCTGGAATGAGTACCATTAAGGAAAACCAACTGTAAATCCAGAAATGTTCACTATATATGTTCCAACTTGGTCAGTTAGAAAAGAAAGACTCTCAGGCCCATGGTTAGCCAAACATATACTTTACAGAAGAAGCAAAGCTGGATCTGAGGTTTCTGCACCCAAAACATATGGTTAACTTCCCTTGTTCCGGTCCATCCCCTTGGTTATCAAATAGCATCCAATTAGGTGCTAACAAATTGTTTGGGTAACAGTCCCCATCTCCGAGGGCTGGATCAGAGGTGGTATTCAGCAGGTNNTGACCAGTTCTGGAGAACCAGTAGTAGAAACTTTGAGTAGTTCGGAGAATCGGCAAATATCACCTCTGACTGGAGATTTTNNNNTATCCTTCCCCTGCCACACCCACAGAACTGGTAGTAAAAAAAAATTTGAATCCCACCACTGGGCTGGATGTTTCTGCATTCCTTTGCTTGACCTTGGAATAGCTGGCAGGAATACATTCTTTTTAACATGCTACATTTTTCAGTCATTATTTGAAGGTAATTGTTGGCATATTACATTGTTCACAATTTGTTCTTAAAGTGTGCCATTTTATCAAACACCAGCACAATGACATCCCCCAAAGGAGGAATTGTAACTTTGGAGTAGTGATTTCATTCATAATTTGCACAAAAACAGATGCTAAGAACATGCCTGTAAATTTTATCTTCTCCAATTTTTTCCACGTAACATATCATACAGATATTGCAACGCTCAATTTAAAACAAAATTGAGCAGCCATTTTTTTAAAAGGCACCTATTCAGATCAAGCTTTGCTATGGTGCAATTTTAAGGCTACATTTAGAATGTTTTAGCATAATCTCAATAGTTACTTTAATTAATTAATATTTTTTATTTTCTTTAATAGTAACAGAAAAAGAACAACACAGAAAGAAAATAATGCAAATGCATAAATTCACAAAGGAAAATAACAATGCATCAAAAGAGCTTTTTAAAAAGGTTAAAAAGAAAGAAACAAGGTATAATCAAGAAGATATCATGGGCAGGTTAGGGAGACGCAGCCTCCAATCTGTAATTAAAGAGAAACCTTTGAAATACCGATAAAACTGTTCCCTGTGTCCCCATAAAGGCAATTCTGCATAACAAGTCTCTTATCTGTATGCCAGTAAAGTGAAACTTGACACGTTGATGCGCCCTGCACTACGAGTATTTCTTAGTCCTTAACCATAAACATAGCTAATGAATGACTTCTTTTTCCTCCATTATACCTGCTGACTGTTTCCTATCTTTGAGAAGCCTGGATTTGCCACAGGCTACACATGGAGTAGACAGTCAAATAAGGTTTTCCTGCAAGCAATAACTTTGTTAGCTTACTATAATTAGCATGTCTCTGTATACAAGGCCATAAAGACTGGTTCTCTATGGTGTCGCAATTTATAAAAATGTTTGTGGCTGGCTGGGGTTCTTCTGGAGAATTTGGCCTTTGTTGGGGATTAATTAATAACTCATATCACTGTCTCATTGCTCATAGGTGTCATTAAAAATAGTAACTTCATGGTTGACTACAGATATATTTCCTTTTCAACTCTACATTTTGAACTGGTTTTGTGAAAAGCCAAGCTTCTTCCATGTTCCAGGAAGTAGGTAATTGTTTAATGAGATACCTGTTCTGATTTTGACAGAGCTTTTGAACTATAGCCTGCAGCAGCAACTCCTTATTCTCATAACTCGAATCTCAGTGATGGTGAACATGATGGAATGCAACATTTCAGCTTGTTCTTTAAAACACAGTATAGTCTGAATAAAGAACTTCTATCACATCTCCTTAAAAAAGCTGTTGGTTATTTTTACTAAAGATATTTATGTTCAAAAAATGTATAAAGTAATGCATTTCAGAGTTGAATTATATGGCATCGTATTCTGTCTGAAGAAAGTCTAAACACTAATATAACTTGGGTTTGAACTGAATTCCTGGACTATTTTTTTTCCTTTTTAAATTTTAAAATGTATGAAATAGCCAGCTTCTCTATATGATGACCAGCAAAATTAGGAATGGATGACAAGTTCCACTTGCTTTTCTAGCTTGAAACTATTATTCATATTTTTCCTATTCTTGCATCGCTGCACAAACCTTAGTCATATTGACATTCTTCTCTATCCACATTAATATCACACTATATCTCTTTCTCCTACAAATGTATATTAAGATAGTAATAAAATGAACAAATAACAAATTAATCACTCTATGAATCAATTGTCATGAAACTAACAAAACAAGAAAACAATTTTAGTGTATATATGTTTACTTACTGAAGTAGATTTTTTTCCTGTCAATGTACACTGTCCGTCATTCCCATGTCATCATGTGTTTGGTTTCCATTCCTTCCCTTTTCATTCATAATATCTGTAATGACAATATTGACTGAAAATTAGATTTTCAGAATCATGTTCAAAAAAATAATTGTGAGTGCAAAGTAGGTAAAAAACAATGCAAACCTGAACATTTTCACTGTTTGAAAGCCAACAGTCCTGATTGTGATGTATTTCTAATAAAGATCTACAAACAATATAGCTTTAGTTAAATAATAGAAAACTACAAAAGGTAGGAAAGGAACATAAAATACCTAAATAGTATTTAATATTAAAATACAGTATTTTGATTGTGATATTGATATGAGTTGCCTCCAACATTTCCAACAGTTTATTATCAAAAATAAAGAAAGGACCTTTTGAAAATAGATAAAGAAAATTACATTTCTTACAACTTAAAAAAATCAGGAAAAAATCTGAACTTATGTATGATGCGTAATTAATACATATGGCATCACAATAGCAGTATTTTGACTCCATGAAGTTTAATGAATTACAAGGTGTGTCTGAAGGACCTCTGAATCTGACATGATTCTTCAAAGGCATCTCATGCTGTCATTTTTTGTTTATTTTTCCTTTCATTTCCTGATCCCGAACACTATTTCCATACTGTCCCAATGTTCCAGTAAGTATTAGTAATTACAGTTCTGACTGCCTCTCAGAAGATTCCAGCACATCCTGCATTGCCCAATACATGTCACAAGAGGCTTGGCCCCAGGACTCATCAAAGATAATGCAGTTGGTGTGGACATTGGTAGCCATTTCCAAAGATCACTCTGAATTGAGTACAAACATAATCCTCAATCCCCATTTTGAATCCAATTCTCCTACTCCATTAGCCTCCATACATGAAGAAGAGTATTTGTAGCTCAGAGATGAAATGAGGGGTCCTTGGTGCTCTCTTAGCTTGGTTGTTTTCTTGCAGACATTTCATTACCAAACTAGGTAAGATCATCAGGACTAGCACTGAAGATGTTACCTATTTGTGTAATGAGACATCTGCAAGAAAACAACCAATGGACCCCCTCTGACATGCAAGTGCCTAAGGGATTTTTTTAATTATTATTTTAATTCCCTCTTGGGCATCACTGCTCTAGCATCTCTTGTTGAGCTGCTGCCAGACATCAGCACTGATAAAATTGGGCTGAGGTAGCAAGTGGGGACTTATATTTGCCATTTGCTTTCTGGCCTTCAAAGGGGAGATCAGCTATGTTAAAAAATAAATATAGACAGGACCATTGCATATATGTATCTCAGCTTCTCAAACCTTCAAGAGTATGGCCAATTATGCACTATTTGGGGGGTGGGGGGAATAGCCTGATTATTTAAGCATCTTGTTATAGATTTATCTTTTCACAGTTTGGCAACTTGCTATTTAGAACACAGGATCAGTCAAGCTAGCTATCCCAGGTTACATTGATTGATGTAACATTAGCTATCTATCTCACACCAGCCAAGAAGGTAGAAGGTTTTCTGTTCTTCTTTTAATGTAGCACAGCTCCTTTCTCCCACTCAGAAATAGAGATTATTAGTATCTATTCCAGTGGGAATAGTGAGTGGGAGTGCTCCTCTTTGAAAGATCATGTCAATCCCTCACACAGGACATGCTTGAGACATTTTAAAATTGCTCAACGTGAATTGCAGATATCACCCTCTATTTCTAAAGAAATGTACACCATCTAGTATAGAAACCTTTAAGAAACATTTTTGAAGGGAATACAGTAACTCAATATAACATAGTTCTGAAATGCAACAAAAGAGCTTTTCACTATAGGTGACATAGTTTAACTGTGTAGGATCATCCAATTTGCCAAAGGGAAGTACTGCCCTGAAAATATTTAATAAGTCTTTCATGTCAAGTCCAAGCTTTTCTCAGCATAACAAAAAGCAAACTAAAGTCTGTATGTTTAATATTATCAAAGGAAAAAGAATTCAAAACATCTGAAAAGAGCTGTTTATTTATCCTTAAATAATGCTTTAGAATACAAAATAAATAAGAATTAAAGACACTTAACTCTAATGAAGAAAATTTCATGAAAAGACAGACCAGTTATAAGGTAACAAAAGATGTGGTGAATTACCAAGTGAAAAAAAGATTTGGTGAATTACCTAGGATTTCATTTGCAAACTTGCAAGGTTGGCAAAGAACAGTCAATAAATGTATATGCCACAGGAAAAAGCCAAGATTAAAATTTTAAATTCTACATAATCCAACTGAAAAATATACTACCAATTGAAGACTGTACTACAGAGAAAACTGTCTATCATGGATAACAGAATGGATAAGATCTCCAATTGGTAGAATATCAATAATAGAATGAGGAGGTCCAGATAATGGACTTCATAGATATCTATGGTACAAAAAAATAAGAGAAGATACATGTTGACTGTAGCAAGAATATTGGAAAAGATGTATCTTGACCATGATATCAGATTGGGTGATTAAATATGTTCCATATTGGCAGTATCTATCCATAACAGAAATTTTACTAAGTTCAGACAAAATTGGTTTCTTTGCATACAATATATCACCAAGAAGGAAAATTTGGAAAATATTTTTAGGACTTAAACAGAAAACAATATTTCTAATGTTGGATATAAAGTTCATGTCTAAATGATGGATACAAATGGAAGGGAGGAAGAACCATAATCTACTTTTTTATCTTTTCACTATGGTTTCATTTTTTAAATTTAAATGTAGTCATCTCCTTTTTTGGTATCATCTTGCTGTTCTTTCCATTTTTCTTTCTTTGCATTCCAATAATTGCTTTTTCACATACTTCAAATTTAAACCAATTACTAATAATAAATATATTTTAATGAAATAATAAAATATAATTAATATACTGAAAACAAAATTCCCCAGAACAAAAAACCCACTTTTCCAATTTTTGCAAAAGAGAGACCAATAGGGCATCTCTGGTGTCCAATGAAGTACAATAGTTACTTCCTGCCATTGATGAAAATTTGGCAGATGAGTTTCTCTTTTAAAAGATATTCATTACTATCCATATACAACAAAGGTGTCGATATCACAGAATTCAGGTGAATTACTGTGGAGAAAATGACAGAATTTTTGCTTTGCAGTTTGAAAACCTCATAATTTTTTTTTAACAAGAGTTGGTTACAGTTGCTGCTGGAGAGGCCATTCAAGAAGCTTAATATATAACATTGATATGACTTACTCCTGTGTTTTTGCTTGGAATTGGGATTGTCAGCATGCCTTTAGAGCAGCACCCATTCACCAAAATTCTGGTCTTTTCATGTATAATGGGTGACCAAAGGCAATATCACATGATATCAGGAGGATAAAATTATACTCAATATGCAGCAATTGAATTGCTATTGTGTGGTATGCATATACATTAATTAGGGAGTTTTTCAATACAAGAGCAAGGAAAAGGATTTTCAGCTACTTTGGTCGAATTTTCCAGAGTTGTTTTGTACACAGATAAATTTCCAGGAATCTTTTTCTTCTATCAGTGTTAAATATGTTTTTTTTCCTTCATGGATTGATATGATGCATGCTCCCAAACAGTTCTTGGTAGATCTCAAAAAGATCAGTATAAAAAACACACACATTAACAATTCTGAAATGTTTGCATAAAGATATCTTTGAACCCTGTCCTAAACCAGAATAAAATGTGGAAAATCCTAATTCCAACATTCCCATTTGTTTCATACTTTAGACCTACCATGAAGAAAACAGCATTAACTCTTGATGCTAAATATGTCCATGGCAGGACCTACAACCAATATTTTGCTGAATACCTGAAAGCATGGGTTCGATATGTGAATGTATTACCCTGTAGGTAATTTGTGTTTAAGGGCACTCCCTGTCCTAAACTCATGCTAACTTAAATTCAACCATTCACTTCTAGGAAGCAGCAGCCAATCACTTTCCTTCCTACAGACCAGGGGTGGGCTACTGGGGGTTAGCAGGGGTACAGGAGACCCTCTAGCTAAGATTCTGTACAGTTCAGAGAACCCCTGATTCCCACCCCTGGCTGGCCCAGCCCACCACACCCACCCCTCCCAGGAGACCCCACGTGGCCCATTTGGATGCAGGTAAGTGCAGTGCGCACACGGAGGCTTGGAGAAGGTGAAAAACAGGCCTCCCGGAAGTTTGGGAATGCCGGAAATGGGCCCATTTCTGGTTTCCAGAGACCCTCCGGAGCCTGGGGAGTCCATTTTCACCCTCCCAGAGGCTTGAGAAAAACCTCCGAAGCCCGGGAAGGGCAAAATACTCCTCCACTCCGTGGTGCAGGAGGCCGACTAGGCCATACACACCATGGCCATGCACACTCAGCAACTGGGCAGAGAACCTGTTGCTAAACTTTTTGAAGCCCACCACTGCTACAGACATATTTTTCTGACCATACATATTTATATATCTTTGGTGTAAATGGGTGCACATATCAAACACAAAGATAAATATGTATTTACTAGGTTGAAGCATCAAAATATGTCTAAGCACAAAAATCTTCAAAAAATTGCTTTCCAGCATGCACTCTTCTATTCCACTCCTTACTATACTAAGAAAATAGCAGAGTGATTAAGACCTTTGCTATCTCATAAGGTTTCATTGCTATTATTAAAATGATTATAATTAATTATTGATGATGTTATTTTATACTGATGTATGACTGAAATAAAGATGATCCTTAGTAAACATTGCTGGGTTTGTTTTCCATAAAATATATTTGACCTCTGTTACATATACTGTACTGGCTATGAAACTCAATGCTTGCTTGTCTTTGTCTTTTTAAAATTATTTTATATTTCCCCTGATATTTTATATATTTTTGGTTTATGGCTGTTCAGTTAATAAATGCAAAATATGATGACTAAGATTAAAAACTTGATTCATCAGGATACTTCCAAATAGAAGCATAGCTGGCTGGAGAATTCTGGGAGCTGAAGTCCACAAGTCTTAAAGTTACCAAGTATGGGGACCCCTGTCTAAGCAGTGCTTTCAGCAGCATCAGAAAAATGAGAACAGACCCACCAAAACTGCTTCAAGGGGATCTTACGATCAGTAATAATAAAAAGAACTGAGAGATCTGCACCTTGCCTCTAATAGAGATCATTTAGAACAGCCAATGCAATCAATGCATCAGATGTGGATTTTAATCTTCTTTGTTATACTGCCTGCACTATTTTGTGTAACAATAAAGATTTGGACACTGCCCAATAACTGTTTAAAACACCTTAGCTTTAAAAATGGCTTCTTAAGCAAAAGTCACACTACTGTTTGGTCTATTGTGAAAGAATACACTCCATGCCAAAAAGAAATGTTGCTTATCTCAGAAATTTTCAGTGGAAATGAGATTTGAGAAGTTCTTAAAAGCCCATTCAGGGAGGTGTGCAACAGAGAAGAAGTGAAATGAAGAAGTTTAACAGTTTTATTAATTCTTCAAAAAGAGAGGTAATTCAGAGAGGTAGCATGAGCCAGTGCATTGGACACTTACTTTGTTTTACAATATTTATGTACTGCCACACCCTAGAACAGCTTCCTATGATTTACAATAATACTAAAATAATAAAATACAAGTAAAACTCCATTAAATGATTAAAAATAACTGTATAGCATAATCTGTTTTGTCTTTTTCTCAGTCATAGCATACTGTATTGGGGGGACAAAATAGTCGTGTATATTGTACTGGTTGCCTATCTTGTACTAAGTTAAAAGTAAAAATAGGATTTCATAAATGATCCTCCCATAAACCTGTAAATAAATTAAAAGACAATAGAATGAGCATAGCTCAAATGGAGAATATTCCCAAATGCAGAACATTGTTTTAAAGATTTGAATTCAGCTTCTGGGTGTTGTTGAACTATCAAACCAGGCCAACAATGAAGGATATTGGCAGATGTCATTTAGCAACATTTAGAAGATGACAAGTTCTTCAACTTATTGTAAAGGATGAGTTCCCAACCTGGTCTTCAGGCCCTCTTGCTCTCATTAGGATACAAGAGGAATTGGTGCCATCATTCTGATGTACCTAAAAATTAGTCATCAGTATTTAAAATTTTTGAAAGGAAATAATTCTTAAATTTTTGTAAACTGAAAAATTGGGCAATAGAAGACACTTTTTAGATAAATTGTATGAACAAAGTAATATGTTTATTTTCCTACCTAATATCTTGGTGAAGAACAAAATATTCTTCTACATCCTTGGGAATAATGATTAACATTCTTTTGACTAGTAGAGCATTCAGAAATTGAACTTATCCCCTGTGCATGCCCAAGAATACATAAATAAGTAAATTCATGGAGGATGGATACAAATCTTATATTCCAGGTCTTGGCGTGTTCAGGTCTTATATTCTCTTTACTTGTTTAACCCACCTTAAATAGCAAGCAATACCTGGATTGACATCTGTATTTATATAATCTTTCTTTCTACAAAGGAAAGAAATTGTGTAAAGAGGAAGAGGATATGCCAAACCGTCATAGACAAATAACAGTAGGATTCATATAATTATCTGAAAAATCATTTTAGTTGTTCCTCATTCTGGATCATGCCACAGATAAAGAGAAAACCAGCTTCCTGCTAATAACCAAATGACAAACTGTAGATGGCTGGATGGCTACTACAAATGGAGGCATCTTTAATGAAACTTGGTCCTGAATTGCTCAGGGGTCTGTGTAATAAGCCCAATATCTTGACAGCCTTGGAAACAGACTGATAGGCAGTGCAAATTATTTAGCACAGATGCTATATGTGCAATGGCAAACAGGTTCAGCTGCTCCCTTCTGCATTTAAATCACACTCAATAGAAAGGGCCATTTAGAGTGCAATAGAATCAACTTGTCTTAAGCATTTCAAACATCAGTTTTCATGGCCAGACTATCCTCTTCCACAGTGGATGCAACTGATGTTGCAGTCTAAGCTATGAACTGGTTCTTTAGCCATATCTGAGTCCTCAATGGTAATGACATATCCAGAAGGTCTTCCCAGACTGAAGACTCATTTCATCAGAGAAAAATGTGGGCCCCCACTTAAAAGATGCAGTTCCTCTAATTCCAGGATTCAGAAAGTTTTCATCAAAAATAGTTTCATCTTTTTTCAGCATTGATGAAATAGTGATAAGTAAAATATTGATGCTACAACATGATAGATTTCTCTTCAGTGTTAGGCTTATATTAGATTATGCTTGGTGTGAGTGTAGCTTGAAGTATGCACTGCCTTTACTCCAGTTTTCCAACATAGATTGAAATAAAGGATAACTGTAAATAACTAAATTTTATCATTTCAACTAATTTCATATTTATAGCACATCACAGCTTCCAAATTCAGGAGACCCTTACATGACACAGGTGTCATAGAAACCACAGCCCAATCAACCCATGTTCTTTTGTATTGTCAATTCTCAGGGACATTTGCCATCAGTCAATCACCATTTGTTTACCTAACTTTCCGGGACACTCTGGTAAATTTACTTGCATTATTTGTTAGGCAACTAGGATAAATCTATTGTCCTATGTTATGTGCAAGGTTCTCCCACAAGTAGTTGCCAACAGTCATTAAAGTTAGGGATTAACTTTGTTTTGTTTGCTTTATTTATTCTTTATTGGTCAATGACTGAAATAAAGTATCTGTCACTTATTGTCTTTGTTGTCTTTTTCTTTTCTATGGTTTCCTTTTTTTCTTTTTTCTTTTTTCTTTTTTCTTTTTTCTTTTTTCTTCTGAAATTTTGTTTTATGTATTTAAGTGTTTAAACATTTATTTATGTATATTACACCAGGCTAATACAGAGTTTTACAATTAGGCTAGACATACTCTTTGCAGAAAGCACTAAAAAGGGTTAACAAATCTCTTTGGGGCCCCTCTCCTCACAACATTCTTCTTTAGACATAAATGAACCATTCATACCTTCTGGAGTTTCTTTATTCAGGTTGGTCTGGTGGTTTCATCTGAGGTGAATGAAAAGCAAACATCAAATATATATGTATATATATTTCATCCAACATTTCTGGCAATCTGGTAAAAAAAAAAGAGGTACCTGTTGACAGAACAATGACTATCACTTTTAAACTTGGTGTGTGTGTGTGTGTGTGTGTGNGTGTGTGTGTGTGTGTGTGTGTGCTTTTGATGTCCTTTGTACTCAAAATTGTTATGCAGAAAGGTTTTAAAAACTAAATGAGGACATTTTATTTCATCTAGCTACTAAAACAATGTCCAACTGTACTTTAAATAATGGCAACAGGCTGACTCTCTCTAGAATATATAATGCATTTGTCTTTTCTAATTATTTCTGGTATAGTGCAGAGTTCAGATTTAGAAATTACAAATTGGAATATCTGTAAATTTGAGGTTTTGAAATGTGTTATTGTTCTTGTTATACTGAAAGCATATTAACCATGCACAAAAGTATCTGGATTTTAATGGGTGTATGCTCCATGTCTCAAAGACTTGAATGGCTTGTAGGAAGTTAGCACCAACCCCTCTCCTACAAAATTGAAATATCCTAGGAAATATTAAAAATGCAGAATATTTCCTCTAAAAAGAGTAGAAACTCAGAAGCAGAAACTCACCCCCACCTTTGTTAATGGGTGGGCC
>AZIM01003431.1:32382-46534 GCA_000516915.1 Ophiophagus hannah | reverse complement strand
AATAGATGGGGGGGGGCAGTCAGAGGTGATATTTGCCAGTTCTCTGAACTACTCAAAATCTCCACTACCAGTTCTCCAGAACTAGTCAGAACCTGCTGAATGCCACCTCTAGTTGTGTGTGAGGGGCAGAACGGAGCTTTGCACACAAACACAAACACCCACCGCTCACCGGAGTGGAGTTGCATGTGCAAATGCCCACCACTCGCACAAGTGGAGTTGTGTGCACGCTTGCTTGCCCACCTCTCGCTTGAGTGGAACTCACTTGTGTGGCCAGGTTCCTGAATGGGCCACTACCCAGGTGTTGGGGACTCTTGTCCCACATGGCATGGGGCCAGGTTATTGGAGAAACCACCTCTCCCCAATTACATCTTCCTGTCCCAGTTCCGGTCCCATTTCTTTTTAGCGATATTTTATAGTTTTTGATGTTTTTAGTAATAATTGTTGCTGTTATTGTGAATTATTGTTTTTTAACTTTGTTGTGTGCTACCCAGAGTTTTGTGTTTTGCAGCTACATATAAGGGATGGGGAGGGAGCTCCAACTATTCAAAGCAAAGCACATTTTAGAAAATATTGGTGTAACTTTTGAATTCTTAACTGCAGGATTTGGAGGAATCCAAAAGGTAGTAAAACATTACCAGACATATTTTCTGCAAATTTAACATATGTTTTTTTCAATAACTGACTGTTGCTGTCAATTTCTATTCAGGAATGGAATTCTAATGCTGCTCAAAATGCAAAACGTTGGGCAGATAGATGTTCTTTTGCTCACAGTCCACCACACTTAAGAACTGTGGGTAAGTCAATCCCAAACGATAGTATGGCTTTAAATGGTGAATGGATTAATAGTATATTTCACATTAAATAGCATTTACAATCAATCTTGCTCTTCAATATTAGCAGCAAGAGTAAAGCCTATGAATCATTCTATAGTAATGCTTTGGTTCAATTGAGATGTTAATAATTCTGCCCCCCCCCATGGGTTTGCAGGAGTAATGATATTTGAACAATTATTTTTTATCATTTCTTTTTTATATTATATATCACTACATTTATACCCCACCATTCCCCAAAGATGCTAAAGATAATGTCCTAATGTCCTCACTACAGCTGTTTTTGATACTAGATGCTGAGCCCAAAGATGTTCAAAGATTTCCATGGTCAATTGGAAAATTAAACCCAAATCTTCCTAATCTCACTATGTATTAACATACAGATGTTCCCACAAATTAGCGCATCTGGGCTCTAATTTACTTCCAAATAAAGTATATTAATGTTTTCATATGCTCTTCAGAAAACAAAGGATTGTCAGTTTGCACAATCAAAGGTTCTAGAAAAGCACCACAGTAAGAAATCTGGGTGTAAAATGACCCTTTCCTTTCCAATACTTTACCAAGATGATTGCATTAGTATTTCTGGAGAGATAGGAAATGCTCAGCTCTCCTTTCTGCTGTCCATTTGCTTCTTTCAAAGTATGTATTCACCTGTGTTTTCTAGCTGTTGCTTTTTTTTTTTTACCTTCCCCACTTTTAGGAAAATTCAGTTGTGGTGAAAATCTATTCATGTCAAGTCAACCTTATGCATGGAGTAGAGTAATTCAGTCTTGGTATGATGAAAACAAAAAATTCGTCTATGGCGTTGGAGCAAACCCACCAGGTTCTGTTATTGGCCATTATACCCAGGTAGCACTTTTTCATAACTTTGCCATTTCTATGTACACCAAGTATAAATCCACAAAAATAAGATAAAAAGGTAGATTCCTTTGAATTAAGCTCAAGTCCTTGTTTGATCCTGAATCACTAAGCAAGGCTAGGCTTGGTTGTTACATAGGAAAATCATGGCTTGAAGCTAGAATGGAAAATTGAGAAAACACCCCACAAAAAGATCTGAAGAAGCTTCTTGGATGAGAAGCAAAATGTCTTCAAAGAAAAAGCAGAAAGTCCAGTTGCCTTTTGGAAAAAAAGCACCTTTGGGATAACCATGACCTCGATGACTGAGAATCTCCATAGACACCCCACAAAAAGATAATAGCAAAACATTTGTTGTGCTGTAGCCAAAAAAACCAAGCAAGTATGTCCTTAAAATCACTAAATAATTTCATAAACATGAGCAAAGGAACATCCTGATTAAGAGTCATAGGAAAGGGTAAACTAGACTAAGTTAAAGTGTTGCAATGTTTTTGTTGATGTTAAGTACTGATATGGAGTAAATGAAGGGTTGTAAACATACTAAACATGTTGTTTGTTATTCACAATTAGCTGTCTGTTCAGATCTTGGCTTTCATGCAGCTGGGAAGGAGGAATTAGCTTGCTGGTCATAACACTTGACACGTAGACTTCTTTGGATGTGGTGGGGCACTTTAGAAAGAGATGGTCTATAAAGTTCAGGATGAAACAGTTTCATATTTTTCATTTTAAATATGTACATTTAAAGCCCAGAGGATGAAGCCTTACTTGTTCTAACATTTGCTTTGACAAACTTTTATATGAAATGATTGGAGAAGTTCTTTGTACACTCATTGTTATTGTGGTATACTGTATATACTGCAACATGCTTGCATCTGGGTTTATTTTCTTACATGCTCTTCTGAAGTCCATATGTTTATTATCAATATTAAGCTTCTAGCATGTCAACATGTGTGCATATTTTTTGTATCTACAGATAGTTTGGTACAAAAGTCACCTTCTTGGTTGTGCTGCTGCCAGATGTTCTTCATCCAAATACCTCTATGTTTGTCAATACTGCCCAGCGTATGTATCAACTACGATTTGTCTCATCAAGACAGAGAGATTGGAGAAGGAGAATGTTACAAAGAAAGAGGGGGAATGAAAGGGGGGGGGGAACAGACATGAGAAGGAAATCAAAGTTTCCCTCAGTTCTTTCTCTCTCTAATAAGCCAGGAAAAAAAAATTTTGCTCTCTCACAAAACTTGACAGGGTTTATTGCCTTTTGGAGAAGACTTCAGAAGTCAGGTCTTCCCCTCTGATGGTGGTGCTATCTGCTCTCTCAAAACTGGTGATCCAAACCAGACAGACCAAGACAATGCAATGCGAACAAACTCTAATATCTATTGATACGGCATGGGGGGAGGGGGGTTGTCAGCAATCACAAATGTAAGGGTAATAACATGAACCATTCTGTTCATCTTTTTCATTCCAGAGGGAACATCAGAGGTTCAATTGCTACTCCATATAAATCAGGGCCACCTTGTGGGGACTGTCCTTCGGCTTGTGTCAACGGACTATGCAGTAAGTTTTTTAAAAAGATCAATTATTAAACGAACATTTGTAAAGGTCATGTCATGTCACCAAAGAACAGATTTTATATGAACAGCTAACCATCTCTAGGTAGAATAACAGGCATAATGGAAGATGGGCAGCTGTCCAGCAAGACAGGCCTAAGCAAGACAACTGGACCACCACAAAATGAAGCATATATTCGTGGGATAACCAGACATCTAGTGTTACCTCAATGGTGCTTCTATATGAGCCGATACTAGTGGTTGCTGAGCCCAGACAATTGAATCAGAAAAGATGAGGATGATATCAATCCATTTTAGCTTATTAAGAACTTAAAATCCATACCAGCTTTCTCTGAATTTTGTTCAGGGCTATTGTTGAAACTAATTCAGCAGCTATATATAATTAATATATTCTCTAAAATAATTACTATAAGTACTAGAGTACTTAATTTTCATTTTAAAAATCTTTAGCTTTAAAGCACCTTATTAAAAAATACATATGTTTGATTCTGAGCTCTAAAACTTTGCGTACAATTGTAAAAGAGTCCCTAGCAGTTATGCTTTTGGTAATGTCTCACTTTTTATTCAGTTTTCCTCTTTTTAAAATTTTCAGCAAATCCTTGCAAATATAAAGATGACTTCTCGAACTGCCAATCTTTAGCGAAACAAACTAAATGCCAGACTGAATGGATCAAGTCAAAATGCCCTGCTTCTTGCTTCTGCCGCACTGAAATAATATAGCCGATCTCCCATTCAATATTTGTTATCTCTGCCAGAAAAATTCCTATTAAAATCATGGCATCTTTTAGTATCAGCAAATTCTTACATGACATTTGATTTCATATACTTTGCATGAGGGTCTTATGAATAACTAAGGGAAACGTAAGCAGGAGTAGAGGCGAGGGATGAAAACTGTAAGTTCAAAGGGTCATAGGAAAAATCACAGCCTGGGTAACATCCAGGCCTGAAAATAAGATCACCAAAATTCTTTGTACTCCAACTATACCACAAGCATTTCTTGAATGCTTTTACTAAATCTAATCTAGAACTGATTTGATGCCCTTCATGCAAACTATATTCCAGGTTTTGTGTTTTAATGTTTTAATCAGTTTTAGTTTATAGTTTAATATGATTTTATGATTTTTAATTTTTGATTGGGAGCTACCCAGAGCTGGTTGAAAGATGGGCAGCTTTATAAATGTTTTAAATAAAGAAATAAATTCTGTGTAAAAGCAAAATGCACAATTGACTGGTCAATGTGTAAATGAATCTATACATGTGTTTTTGTGTATTCGTAATTTGGTGTAACAATCTACCAAAATATTATTAAAAAGGTAACCTTCATAAAGTGGTTTAATATCCCTGATGAGACTCGTAAGCCAGACATTCAACCAAAGGCCTACCTCAAGGCAGTAAGTGTTTTCTTCTGCATAAGTTTTTTTAGCGTTTTCCTACTTAAAACAAGAAGTTTTACATTAAAAAAAACCACCTTGTAATGCAGAGCTTAAACATCACAAATTCAATATCATTTGGAAACAAACATAAGGGGTAAAATAACCCTGTTGTCAGACTCAGCACCTAGTGACAGTGGAAGTACATCTGTACTATTTGCTTAGCAAATAAGCAAATGGAAATAGCCTTATACTGCCATCTTCTATATGTTTTTAACTTCCCAGTCGTGTCCGGCTTAGCCCTAGAAGTGTTGATGGGTTCCTATCCTTCTGCTAATCTAATCTGACTCTGTTTAGCCAGCACAGGAATGACCCCATTTATGATTGAACTCTTTCTTCATTGAAAACAGAACTGCCAATGTGAAATTGCTGTTATATGAATCTATGGTGAGGGAAGGGGAGGGATCATTTATTCTTCCTTCATTTATTCAGATACTTATTCTGGTGGTACCTTAGTTCTACCTTATTACAATTACTATGCTTGCAGAAAAAAGAGGGAAGTGGATTAGATCTGTCAAGCCAAAACTAGGGTTCCCACCAAAGCTGCCAAATGTATCACTCCATGAATTTGGGAGGTAGCCTTCAATTGAGTAGCTGCAGCACTTTTTGTAGTGAGCTCCACCCAGGAAAAATGGCTTATTGAGTTAAAGGGCTCTGCACAACTGAAGGATTGGCTTTCACAAGGTGGAACACAGGAATCCTAAAAGTCAGCATTCAGCATCACCGTAACTTGATTTTTGATCTCTCTCCCTGGTAAATCACTGCCTCTGCTTTACAGTACCTCTTCAAGAAATAGGTTGCTTCAATTTTGTCAGTGTCCTTGGGCGCATGTTAGATCCCACAAGTTGGGCTTTTTCTCCCTCTCCTCTTCAGAGTTAAGAGTACATGGGGCAAATGTATCTTGAGAAGAGATGGGCCTGACTCCCCTTCCCTCTCCTGCTAAACAACAGCTGCTGTTCTGTATGCAGGCACTGCAACTATTATTTAGTAATGACGCAAGGAACCTTGTCAGATGAGCAATCTCTTAGCCAACTATGGTACATGGAGTCTTATGCGTCAGAAATGTGTTCAGTAAAGCAAAGAAGAAAGGGTGTGTGCTGAACTGTGCCTGGCAATTTTACAAAAGTTTTCCTACCCTGTGAAAGAAGTTTCTGTTTTTCTGACTTATTCTCCGGGTACTTGAGAATTTCTTTCAAATTTCTGTGGGTCATTCCTGAGTTTATGCTTATTATAATACTGGAGGTGGTAATTCATGCTTTCTGTTACATACTTTGCATTGTTCTGAAACTTCTGTCTTCTTGGTTTAGAAAAGCTCAAGACTAGCATTCCCTTCCTTGTCTTCTAAATATTGATCATGCAATAAAAGATCTCTCAGACCAATAACTCTTGGCTACCTCATAACTTTAAAAAGTGGGGAACACCCAAGTCCATCTTTGGGGATTTATTTATTGCAGTCTTTGTAGAGTCCTTACTCCACATTGGACACTCAGCAGTTAAAATACACATAAACATAAAACATTTTAAAAGTCCATAGCCACAACATCAGTAACTAGAAATATCTCAACAGCAATGATCCCATACTTCAAAACAAAAAAAAAACCATTTCAATAATTACATCAAAATAACATAAAAATTATTCAGTAAAACTTTCCCAGTCTGTTTTGACCACCTTTCTAAATATCAGAGGGAGTTGGTACAACCTATATCTTCACAGAGATGTATGGCATGTCTCCACAGGGATGGAATTTATACAGAAAAACATGGTGCCTTCATCTTCACTTGATGACAAGGACTTTCAAACTACAGTTAGTGATGAATCCACTGGATGGGTCAAGTCAACTTGAAGGAGGTAGTCCCATAAATGCCCAGAGGTCAAATCATTAAGACCTTTCAAAATGAGAGCAGTATGATTGTGCTTTAATTCTTGGTGATTAGCCATTACCCTAATAAATTTAAAAAGAAAATAATTGATCCAAATGAATCCAACCAGATAGAAAAATAGAAGTTATCAGTTTGGGGAAGTTATTATACATGCCTTAGTTTTTCTTCATGGCTGGATTATTTTAACTTTGGTTATAAAGGTGTTTTTGTATTGTTTTGGATGTTAGGGCTTGTGCTGCTTTGTTTTCTTATAACTTGGTTGGTTAGCCACCCAGAGTTATCTGTTTCAGTAAAGGGGAATATTTGTAGCTCAAGGTTGAAATGAGCAGTCCCTGGTGCTTTTTGATCTTGGTTGTTCTGAGCTATGTATGTTCATTTGAGTTCCTGAATGAAAGAGATAAATCTAATATATGAATTCTTGTAATTGAAATCATCATAGATACTGTATTATATCACTTGCAACCTGACACACTTTTTAGGGGGATTTTTTTTAATACTACCACCCCCTTACAGATGTCCTAGAGTAGCACATATTTTACATGTGGCAGGCTACCAGTTTACCTATTTCCTTATCTTGGGTACAACATCAACAAAGAAAGATTCCCCTTCAAATACTGAGGCATTCTTGCTACTTAAAATAGATGGTATTAGCAGTGTCTCACTCATCTGGGCTCCAGTGATAAACATAAATTAATCATGATCACTTTGGGGCCAGACAGAAGTGGGAAAACTGTTCCATCCATGCTTCTCCTAGCATAGCAAGTGGGCTTTCCTTGCCTGCCTAGACTAGGTAGTAGCCAAGTTCTTCTCAGTTCAATATCTATTATGGAGAGAGTATGGATGTATTCAGGTCTGGATGAACCAGATTCATAGGCAGTTTTACATAAGATAGATAAGGAAGGACAGGCAGGGAGGTGACAAGGCAGGGAGAGGTCAAGCATGTCAACATTGGGGCATGGGGGGCCACGCTCAGCTCCCAGTGCCCTGTTTTTCACCTGGACAGCCTCCTGCAGCACTCTGCTGGCCACAATGGGTCGCAGGGGGAGTGTGTGAGGCCCCACATGCTCCATTTTGGCCAGCAGGGTGCTACAGGAGGCTATCCAGGCTGAAAATGGGGCATGGGAGGGCTCACATAGTCCCCGTACACCCTGTTTTAGCTGCAGGGTGAAGCAGGAGGCGTCCGTCCCATCTCCCCCCCAGCTATCCTGCAGAGAACTACAATGCTGATCCAGCCCTCAAAGAAATCCAGTTTGACACCCCTGTTGTAGAATGTCAACATGAAATAAACCTGTAGTGATTTGAACCATCTTAGTTCCTGGTTTTTTTGTGCCTGACTAGAGAGACAAAGACAGGCAGACATGCCTTTGGCCAACTGGATACACTACATCCAGAAGCCAGGTAGTTTGGCTTCCAGGTTGTTTCTTTATGGCCCAATAGATTGCAACCAACGAAGGTTACTAAACTCTCTTCTTCATTAGGAAGTGAGGCAGCCATACTTACACATATGGCCCTCTTTCAGTCCACCCACCCCTGCACCAACACACTACTTCTACTATTTTCTTTCTCCCCTCTGAAGATTGCCTATTTTGCACAACAGATTTGCAAAGATGTTTGAATCTATCTGCACATATGAACAAGACCAATTCAATTCTCGTTTCAGTTCTGTATATGGTAGGTCTGGGATTCTTTCACAGAACCATTTTCAATACAGAACATAACATGAATGAAAAAGGCGGAATTGATGTCTTGCTACTAGATCTTGTATTCCTCCCACAGCTGGTACATATTGTCTGAATGCTCTGAATATTTTACAGCTGCAGAGGAATTAAACTAGGCCTCAGTTTGATAGACATAGTTCCTGTAAATGCAGAATTGGACAGACTGTGAGCTGACATCTCTTAAGCATGAGGTAGAACAAAGGAAAGGCAGGTTTGGATTGAATATGGCAAATTCTTTTTATAGGCAAGGGCCTTGCAGAATAAGATTGCTGATCTATAACCTGAAATTTAAAGATGTGTGACAAGAAATCCACTTGACAAATAACCTGCCAGAGAGTAGTCACACATCTTTTAGAAATTCAGTTTTTCTTTAGCAGCACAGCTTTATTCTTCTTTCAGGCAGTCTTAAATTCAACTCAGTTAAGAGCTCAATGTGATTTAATTTTTAAATGCTAAAATGAGGCTGCCATCTCCTGGACACACGTTAACTGCATACCTAACAGCCTTACACGGTTCATATAGCAAAAGCGGGATTCAGGAAGTAGAAACTTAAGAGTAGAGGATCTGTAGGTCTATTTATGAGTGGTGAGCTGTTGGGAAGTCTGAATGTTAAGCTGTAGATGAGGAAAAAGTGTCATATTGTACATTCATGTCAAATCATGTAATACTCAATCCTGTCATTAGTGCTAGTAACTACTGGGAGTGCTTTTGTTTTTTGGATCAGTCATCACTGGAATAAATTGATTCCAAAGGGATTTAAATGTACCTAACTCTCTGGGGCAAAACAGTTTCTGGGCTGGTGCCTTAACTGCTACACCAAACTGGCTCTATTTAAAAAAAATATGGAAATATGAAAAACAGAAAATGAACGTATCATGGGATAGAAATTCATTTAAGAATTTTGTAGTAACAAAAGCCTATAACTCACTTAAATTTTCAATTAGACTTTTCAATATAATGAAGAGACATTTGCCACACTAAAATTACTAATTAAGTATCAATAGCAGAGAGACTTATATAATGCCCCCATAGTACTTTACAGCACTCTCTGGGTGGTTTACAATGTTAGCATATTGCCCCCAACAATTTGGATTCTCATATTACTGACCTTGGAAGACTGAATCAACTTGAGTCCTATCAGGATCAAACTCCAGGCTATGGACAGATGTTGCTTCAATACTGCATGCTAACTTCTGCACCACCAGGGCTGTGCTGATTGAAACAGCAATCCTGATTTCAATTGAATTATCTACTTAGATCTGTTAAGAATGGCAGTCTTTCAACCTGTGGTAAATACCTAACTTGACCAGGACTTTTTTCTGAGGGACACTCAAATTAATAGTGGAATAACCTTTCCTCAGAAGTCCAGAAAATGACCAGCTAAATTCAGTTGAGATTATATATAGATGTAGATATATTTTCAGAATGTGTGCAGTCTGCCTGACATAGCCGATAGCC
Organism: Ophiophagus hannah; assembly: GCA_000516915.1. Taxonomy (NCBI): domain Eukaryota; kingdom Metazoa; phylum Chordata; class Lepidosauria; order Squamata; family Elapidae; genus Ophiophagus; species Ophiophagus hannah. Next base: position 36,788 of record AZIM01003431.1, on the reverse strand, counting down.
TGGGCTGAGAGTTTGAAGCATCAGTAAATGCAGATCAAGCTGGTTTCAAAACAAAAGCCATGTTTTTCAACTCAAGGAAGCAGCAGCAGAAGAGCACAAGTGAAACCCTCAAATACTAGCAAAAAACAGTACTTTAAAATTGATCACAAGATTTGTTTCACACACAGAACTCAGTGGCAATTCTGAAGTTTGAACATCCTTGTAGTGAAAACATTTTCCATACTTTGTAAAACAATTATTTTCCACTCTGCATGTTTTTTACTTATCAACAAAGAACTTGGGTTTAATTACACAGCTTACCGTATGGCTTCTAACAGTCTAGATTCTGTAAATTTTGGAGATAGAAACTGTACAGTCTGAAGTGAGTTCATTTGCATTCAAAGACTTCATTTGAGGGTGAGATCTTGCACAGACATAAGGGCAGCTTGTTTCTTTTAATGTTGTTTCATCCATTTTCAATGCCATCAAGAATGTTGTTTCTTGGATGGAATATTTTATATGGAGATTGAAAGTCTCACTGATTATACTTTTCACATTCTTATATATTTGAAGCTGCTTCTGGATTTTTATTTCTGTAATGTTTCAAAATCAGGGACTTCAATTTTGATATTTGGCTTGCATTTGGATTCTTCACTTCGTTTAAAACAAGTTTTGCTGTCTGGGCTAATGGCACCTTTATTTCCTAATTTGCTATTAGAAAGCTATAAATTACATAGATCTTCAGATCTAACTTAAATTTTAATAAGTTTTAATTTTAATCTCTATAATGTTCTTCTTCCTTTAATTTCTCTCTCATTTCTGAACTGGGAAACATTTATTCCCTAAATCAAGGATCCATCTCACTATAAATCGCAAGAATGCAATTCTGGCTGGTATAATTTTAACAACTGTTCTTACAAGCAAAACAGAACGGAACCTAAATTTAGAAAAAATAATGATCTACTATTAAAAAGAAAAAAACCAAGAAAAATATTTTCAATCTTCTGGATTGTACCTAGATGTAACTCAGATTAAGGCCATTATCTACAAGAACTAAGATGTCAAGCACCAAGGAAACCAAGAAATCCAGGCAATTCAAATAAATATGAAGTTTACTACAAGCTTAAGCTCTCTACAAGAATTGGAACTACTAATAGTCAAAGCTTATTTATATTCCTTTTTTTTTGTACCTAAGAGATTTAATAACATTTTTGTGCAACAATCAATATGCTGAATTATATGTGCAATATGTAACCACTTAAGAGAGAAAAGGCAATTTGTAAGTAAAAGATACATGTCCCAAAGGTACAAAGTGAGAAAATCCTTGAAGATATATACAGTTCAAACATACTGGGTTGGAATATATTCTTTAATTGATCACCATCACTTGAGTCATCAAGCATCTAGACAGCATGCCCATAAATGTATCATGTAACACTTCATAGGATCCCATTATTCTTAGTATGATCTTATTAAGGGCCAACTGAATATTCAAGGGATGTGTTTCCCACATCAGTTTTCAGGTTATTAAAGTTCAACTTTCTGGCAATTCTTGTCTCTAGTTGGTCTGATCTGGTTCTTTCAGAATTTTACAATCTTGCTTGTTACTTCAAAGAATTTAGAAACCTTAATCAAAGACACTCTTTGTTAACGAAAATAGTTACTCAAAGGGTCTTGCTTCTCCTGCTCCCATCAGAGGTCAAAAATACAAAATAAAAAGGAGTTGTAGTAGATAAAAGTGGTTTATAATCACTAATACAAATTTTCATCAAAACCATCAAGTTAATCATTCCTGGCCAAATATTTACTGGTGATGATAGGATTAGGCTACTGTCAGTCAATTAATCTCATTCACATTGATTATGTCAGTGAACTTAAATCACCACTCAAGAAACTTACAAAAGTTTTCTTGTATCCTGATGTCAGAATATAAGTCATGGCATTTGGTTCATGTCATCACATGTTAACTTAAGATTGACAGAACATGAACACAATCGCAAGCTAAGCAGGCGTGTAACACAGTGCCTCTATAAAGCACCCAAGTTCCAAACTTAGGATAGTGTAGTACTTAAAGAGTACTGCCTCTTCCTTTAGTCATTTCATCAAGTGCTCACCTGTAAAAAAAAGAGAAAGAAGACAGAACCTATTATGTAGAATGGTATCAGTGTATAATTTGTCAGCCTTCATTCTTCATAACATTCTAAATTTTCAAAAGCAATTGCATATGCCTAACTGTCCACATCAAATAACCACAATTATAATTACAAAATACGTTTTCACTTAATATACAATTATATTATGGTAGGAACTACCATTTTGATTTTTAAATTTACCAAAATTGGACAAAATTTTTTGGAGCAGCTAGAAGGTTTAACCAACTTAGCACATCATCAATCTTAAGAATGCTGCAGACTGTTTCTGCAACTACAGTGAGAGCACAATTGACATAATAAAGTATGGACCACCAACTCTTCCAAGATGTTGAAATTCCACCCTATAACAATATCAATGTACTAACAATTATCAGCAAACACCTTAAACATAAAATCATACATCTTTATAAGATTTTCATTGAGTTTAAGCTAAAATGTCTACACTAAGATATTCATGCAGTTTTATTTTCTCACCACATGCTGTACCTATCAGCCAATCTTGTGTGTGTGTGTGTGTGTGTGTNGTGTGTGTGTGTGTGTGTGTGTAATTTCTCAACATCAGAAGCTCATTTTAATTCTGCTTAGAACTTGAGGAGTGACTTCTTTTGAAAGAGACCAAAAATAATACAAGATCATTGAACTTAAAAGTCATTATTAGGTGTCTCAAACTAATGGCATTTTTAAAATTAAAAAAAATAAATGCTTTGACAAGTATTTCTCATGTTTAGAATATAGTTTTGGAAGTAACAAAATTATATTAACTTTAATTGCAGAAATGGTTAGGGATTCTGTTTATATAAACAAATATAAAGAGAATGTACAGCCCAAGTAGGATCAAACTACCTTTCCCCGAGTCTTTTTGCAGGAGATAAAAGCTGTTTTATTGCCAACAAAAGAGGATGGAGAATCACATCAACTTTATTAAATTAAGAAATTTGGGGGCTATATAAAAAAGATCAATGGGCTAGATCACGAGTGTCAATCTTGCAGCATCACATTGCTGTCATGTGACGTATCACGACATTTTTCCCTTTGTGGAGCTGGGGTGGGCGTGGCTTGTACCCATGGGCCACCAGCTTGACACCCTGGGCTAGATAGAGGTCAAAACTTGCTCACTTTTGCTTTATTAAAATAATTTAAAAATAACATTCAGGGTAGGCATTTTTTGTTGACATAATACCAATTATTGTCTCTAGCTATGTGATTGCCATTTTCACTGACATATCTAAAACCCAAAGGAAGTATTTCAGCAGGAAGCTCTCAGCCAGCTTTGCCTATGTTCAGAAGCTGTCCCTTCTGCTGGCGTGGGTGGGGTGGGCCAATTACTTTGGGGCGAGCAGTTCCAGGACTCATACCATTAAGGGTTTTAAGGTGATAACCCAACACCTAGAATTACAAAATGGCAGAATTTTACAAAATAATGTGTAATAATGTGGTACATCATTTGTTTTATTGCACTTTGTAGATTACCTTTCTGACATGAACCAGCAGTTTTCTCTCCTTGTGCATGTCTGTTTCTCAGCTCTGTAACAGTTGGATTAAGGCCCACATTTTCAGCTAGGGTGGATGGATTAATTTCCAGAGCCTCTCCATAAGCAGGAACACGAAGATTCTATGCCATTTAAACCACATTGAGTATTCATTCAAGCATAATGCCAACTCTATTTCTGGTGCTCCACCATCTGAAATTAGCGCTCTGAAATTAAAATTAAAATACAGCTTGAAATGTAGTTTGAAAGCAGGAATGTTGGAATTTTACCTCTGAAAACATATGTAAGCATTTAGCAACTTCATATCAGTTTTCAATGGATTGACACGTGGGAGCTGAATGACAATTAAGCCTCTGCAAAGGGTTTGAACCTACACTACCATGAGTGAGGCCCTGCAGAAAATATTAATAAAAGCTGCATCTTGAGGAAAATTAGACATGACTGTATCAAAGGGTTCCTCTGAGTGTCTGAACCTGCAGAGTTCCTTAGTTTTTGGTCCAGCAGAAATGCTGTTTATGAATGCACGTGAAGACAATTGGTAAAAGCCTCTGAAGTAGTTCATCAAGCCTTCCTGAGAATACAGGTAATCCTCGACTTACCAGAATGTATGTTGCTAAGTGAGAAATCACTGCGGTTGTTAAATTAGTAACACGGTTAAGTGAATCTGACTTCCCCATTGACACTGCTTGTCAGAAGGTCACAAAAGGTGATCGCATGACCCCAGGACACTGCAACCGTCATAAATATGAAGCAGCTGTCAAGCATCCGAATGTAAATCATGTGA